>JAOEHX010005975.1:0-22483 GCA_025448015.1 Bolborhynchus lineola | reverse complement strand
TCATGTTCATTTTCTCATTGACCAACACCCCCAAGTCCTTCTCCGCAGGGCTGCTCTGAATCTCTTCTCTGCCCAACATGTAGCTGTTGTGCCTGGGATTGCTCCGAACCAGGTGCAATCCTCTTACACATATACTAAATTAAATATAGCCACATCTGTGGAAACATTAGACAGCGAAACTTCCTCATTTTCTGACATTGAAACAACTAGGGGAGAAAGAAGCCAAAATAAAAGGTGTGGTGGGGGAGATTTCTGATAAGTGATAATACAGATGGAAGAAGGCCAGGCTGGAAGCCCCATTTCCTTTGCACTGAAGCAAGAGTTACTAAAGAGACAGCTGTAAATCTGCCTGATGCAAAAAGCCCCTAACTGTTTTTTTTTCCAGGTAGTAGGTTTCTTCCCTGTCTATGCAAGGCACATATGAACAAGGGAAATGGTGCATCCAGTCTGGGGTGACAGCATTTTAGCCTCCAGCCAGGCCCACCACCCGGTTTTTGTCTCTTTCAGACATATTATATTACAAAAATAGGCAGTTTGCATTATGGGGGAGCTAAAAAGCCTTCTTTCCAGTAATGTAATTTTCTAGCCTGAAAGACTGCAAGGTAAAAACCTCAGAGAACAGTTTCAGATAATTATCAACATTTTCTAAATTACATTCCTCCCTGGGGCAATTTTTCATAGCTGGAAAAAAAAAAAAAAAAAAAACAAAAACAAAAACAAAACAACAACACAAAACCCCACCAAAAAAAAAACAAACTAATGCAACCACCCGAATAAAAATTTAGTAAATAAGAGAGCTTGTGGGATTCTGTTGTGGCAGCTGCAGATGTCTGCCTTTCCTTTGCTGCTCTGCTGACGAAGGGGGTGATCAAGTATACCAAAAAGTTGCTGTTGCACATTTTCCACCACTTACCGTTGCCTGAGATGCTACATTTGCCATCTTGCCCACTGAACTGTGGGCAATGCCTCTGTCCCTCAATCTGGATGGAACACTATCAGTTCATAATGTACAGCTGTTCAGCGCAGAACATCAGATAAACACATACAGGAAACTATATACTTTTAACAAACTGTATAGGACAGCAATGTTACTAAACATGTATGGCTGTGGTAGGTGTTTGACAAAATGGATGTAAGTGCATTAAGGAGCCAAATATAACATCCTTTTAATAATAGGTGCCTTTGAAAGAAAGGGTTACTAAACAATGAGTTTGTGTCTCCACAGCCAAGAACATTAGTCTTCCAGAACCTGATGGTTTTCCTCTGGAGAGGAACTGACATGGAGGGGCTCAGCTGCCAGTTCTTACCCTTCCCCGAGCATAATATGCCATCTGCCGACTCGCAGAGACTTCTGCTCTCCTCCTCCGTCATGTTGCACTTCCTTGAATGCTGGCACAACTTTCCAAACCAGCCGTCTTGGCAAATGCATCGGCCACATGAGCAGATACCATGGCCTGTAATGACACCAAAGTTAGTTATGAGCAAAACAAAGAGAAAGCAGTGTGAAATGCATCCTATGGGATAGACAGACATATAGTTGGACAGCACAGCTTCCTGGCTGGGTGGTCTTCTTCACTTCTCATTCTTGGGTTAAACACAGTGCCCTATTCATGTGCAGGAAAGCATAGGCATGGCTCCCTTCATCCAAGAAGCTCAACATCAGCCCAGCTTCATGCTATGTTTCCTAATACCCAGTGTACAGAGGACAGACACAAACTCTTTCCTCCCGGGTCTTTAACCCTGCAGCCTGGTGCTAGTCACACCTGCATATCTCATACTGTTACTGGAAAAAGCAGACCCCAGCACAGGGTTGAGAGCAGGACAGCACACAGCAGAGCAGGCAGGGGAATTAAAAGTTGCCATCTCCTCCAGCAGCCTATTGCTGCTGGTTATCTGCTGCAGTGGATAGAGTGGCTGACGTGCATGCCTGGGCTCAACATACTCTGCAATTGCTACAAATTAACTCATATAGTAAAGAATGAAGATAATTCCCCCAGGGTCTCATGCAATTGCTAAAATCTGTTGTATGTAAACCCAATTGGCAACCTGCAGCATTCCTGTCATCATCCTAACAATGTCCTGTTGCTCTTCTGCATCTCCTCTCCAGAAATAGCTATCCTAGCTCTTCACATGAACACATAGATGTCAATTCCAAGATCAAGACAAGAAGTCTGAATGAGAGGGAAGATGGGCAGGCAGAAGAAGAATACAGTAGCAATGACATAGACATCAAAAGATTATTAATAATAATGGGAGAAATGAAAGGACAGAAAGAAAAGAGGAAAAAAAAAACCCATAAAATGGAAGGTAAGTGGAGAGGAATACCCTCTGAAATGTCAGGGAAAGAAAGGTAGGGAATGATAATTGAGAAAAAGGCCAAAGAAACCCTAGAAGTTGGGTCAAAGATAGAGGCTAGAAGTGATAACCAATGTTCAAAAAAAAAAAAAAAAGAAAAAAAAAGTGTACAAAGATTCATGAAACCAGAAAATACATTGAATAACAAACAATCTGGCCAGAAAGAAGGGGAAGGTGACAACAAATGCAGACAAGAATACAAAAATGGAAAATAGGAAAAAATAAAATAATTAAGAAATATTTCCCAAACAGAATTTCACTTTTCAACCTTGAATAAGATTTCTGCAGTAGAGGAGATCATTCCTTAGCTTTTCTCCTTACTGGGCTTAAAAAAGACAAACTGTACATACCAGTGATTTTTATCTTATTCTATCTGCTATGTAAGGCAGGGAAGTGGAAACAAAGGGACTGAGATAATCTGGGAGTGAAGAAGGGAACAAGCAGTAAGAGTATCTGGTAAAGCATGGAACTGTAGGAAGCAGAAAGGCAAACCAGCAAGTTTGCTTTTCTGATTTGTGAACTTCACATGTGACAACAGTGCAGCTACATATTGTAAATGGGAAGGCAGCACTGACTGAAGCCCAAGGAGACACAAACTTTGTATCTTGCTATAAGTGTAATTCCTTGATTACTGGGCACCTCAAAGTCTTGGAGCTGTCATATACAGTGATCTAAACGTTCAGAATAATTTTTGTACCCCAGACTGTGTATTGATCTCAGAGGTTTTTGATATCATTATCTATACAACTTGAAATGCTCAGTAACTATGATACATTTTTAATATGGCAGTATTGATTCAGCAATTACAAACTTACATATATGCATTTCAGATACATAAAATATTAAAACGTTATAACTAGCAACAATAGATTCTTAATGCTACTTTAGCTTCTTTGTTAGAGTGGAAACAAGAACAGCTATACCACAAACAAAAATACAAGAGATAAAAAACAAGCATATTGACTTTCCCATATGCTCCTTCCAGGTAGATGGCATCCAACTGTCTACATTAACTTACTATAGCTAGTCTTCTGACAAAGCATTTTTATCTGCCTTCTTCATTTTAATTTGTAACATATAGATTGATTTGAGAATAGCTCAACCACTGAAGAGCAAAATATACAACTGGATATTGGTGTTGGAAAATTATTTGCGGAGATACAAATACTTGTACTCATTTGAGCAGTGAATAGTAAGAAATCCATGCTGATTCTGCTGAGAAAATAATTTTGTATCATTTTTTCTTGTATGGTCATGATTTACAGAATGCAGAGACTGATCATGTCTGTAAAACCTTTATGTAAGTAAAATAAAAAAGTAATTAATAATCTATAAATTTGTAGCAAACAGAATTTACAGTTTACCACATAAAATTTGATACATATTTTTCTGAGACGGGTATTTTTCTCCTTGATGCCATATAAATCCTCAAAACATAAAGGATTGTTTTCTCTTAACTTCTCCAAAGCAATATTTACTCCTGGTTGACACCAGCTTGGGCAGCTGCAGCTCTCTGGATGCCTCATCCATCAGGGTGGCGAGGATGCAAGTGCTTAGCCTAGTGCTTGTTAACTCCTTGTTATCTTCAGTATATGCTAGCCTATGATAAACTGCTTTACACAATTTAGTTCTGTATATCCTCCTTGTAAAGGCTTTTTGCATTTATCTGAATGTCCAAACAAGCTGACCAAAAAGAAGGGCTTTTCAGTCGAATGTAATATTCAAATTACATTCAAAGTGTCCTAGGTTCATTCTAATAAATCCCAGACTCTCAAACTTATGACAGCTTGCTTCTGTTGCTCATAGGTCCTTTTGATCTGAATATAAATCCCTCCACAGAGGAGAATAAAATTCAAGAATACAGCTATCATACAGGAAAGGGGAAAAGAAAAATCTCTAATCAAAGAAGTCCAGTCCTACTGAATTTGCTAACATGATAAAATCCTATTTTATCTATTCAGATGAAACAGATTTGCTGGAAAGTGTTGGTCTATCATCAATTTATATTTAACAAAAAACACTTAAAATCACAAGCAAATTCTATATTGCAATGGCTCTGAGACTGTAGATCTTCATTCATTAAAACCTATGTTAGAGACTTGAGTTAATGAACATTTAAATATATAACAGAATGCTTTAAACATTAATTCCAATCAAGAAGAAAGACTGTGATGAGGAAGAGGCAGGCAAGAGAAAATGGTTGTTAAAGACACTGTCACTTTGTTTAAAACTATCAGTAAATCCAATAACCACAAGATTTAAATGTGAAATATAAACAAGGAAAAAAAGAAAGTTGGGACACATTACTAGCAGAAATCCATTGTAACCCAAATCAGCCCAAATCAAACTGGACCCTAGGATGAATTATTTATTATCACACCTGGAAATAAAACTGTGTGGTTGTGGGAAACTTCACATAACTGTTGTCAGAGTTCCCAAACAACCTGCATGATAATTTTCTAATACAAAAGCCACCACTACATGGGAATGTCAGCCTGAGGAAAAGGGTGAAATAACCATTGCAGAGAAAGGTGGTTCTTATCTCTAGACTGACTAAAAACGGATGATGTTCACAAAGGGCAAACTCAAGACAATCCCAAACAAAATTTGGCACCTAGGGAGAATGAGTTCCTCAAAATAATTAGTAACATAAACAGATGAAAAATAAGTTTTAAAAGTGCACAAGGAATATAAAAAATCTCAGAATAATGCAGGATCTCTGCTTTTTAGCACAATGCAATACATGAAGCAAATATTTCTCTCTGTATTTCAGTAGAAACAGGAATTTCTATTTTTTATTACAGGATTGTGAAAAAGAATTTGTCATTGTATTATTAACAGAAGAGAATATTAAAAAACATCTATCTGGGAGAAATATTTCTAAGTGAGGAGGCTTCATTAACCTGCCCTATGCTAAAAGAGTTGATAAAAGCATTAATGGATCACTGATTTTGATTTTTATTGAATATCAGTTGAAATCCATGACTTGAACAGTTGTAACAACCACAGTTAGAAATAACCAAATTTAAACGTGAAACAAAATATTAATTGCCTATTGTATTTACATAATAGATCACTTAGTATTTTCCAACTCTAATAACAAAGACTGTGGCTCCAGTTTGAGCAACACAATAGACAGGTAGTTCAGGATAACCTTCATTTGAAACACTGCAATGAAAAGGGCTAATGTCATCCTCATATGCATATAACAGGAAAGAACCAAGTAGGGACAGAAAGCTAAGACATGTTTTAGCAGAATCTGAAACAGCTACTTTAAAGGTAGTAGAATGGGGATTATCAAATTATATGAGCGAAAGACAAAGCAAGAACCATAGAGAAAAGCTGATTTTGACTAATTCATTTGAGAAATGAAACAGCATTTCAAAGATGATTAATAGTAGAACAAGCTCCAAGGAATGCTGGCATGGCAGCACATGTCTCGGAGTCTTCAGAGCATGGCTTTATCAGAGACAGGCTTTAGCCCCTATGGTATACAGACTTCAAATAGGGGAAGCATGGGTACAGTGTAAGGGTTATCTGTAGCCTAACATATGAGGTTCAACACATAAATCCCTTTTAGATCCGCAAATTACATCCACTAATCATCAATTAATCAACAGTTTTGATGCACTAGTAATTCCTTTACTGCTCATTTCAACAGAAAGGTTCAATTAAAATTAATTCAGTAACTACTGATGTTTACGAATTTACCTGCCTCTGAATGTGCCTTAAAACTAGGATGAAGTAGTTAAATACAAGGATGTAGGCATTGAATCCTTAAGTCTCTATTTAGATAGACTTATGCCAGGTAGACTCCAACTTCTCCACTACTAAACATTTTCACTTTTTTTAGCAGCTAGTGAGCACAGTGATAGGACAAGAGGTAATGGGTTCAAACTTAAACAGGGGAAGTTTAGATTGGATATGAGGAAGAAATTCTTTACTGTAAGAGTGGTGAGGCACTGGAATGGGTTGCCCAGGGAAGTTGTGAATGCTCCATTTCTGGCGGTGTTCAAGGCCAGGTTGGACATAGCCTTGGGTGGCATTGTTTAGTGTGAGGTGTCCCTGCCCATGGCATGCAGGTTGGAACCAGATGATCTTAGGCTCTTTTCCAATCCTAATTATGCTATGATTCTATGTGGCATTTTTAATAATAACACAATAAAAAATCTCAATTAAATAATATCAAAATATCTAGTGAATTCTGTAACCACTATATTTACTTCAGATTCCTCAGTCAAAAGAACATGATATCCACTCTGAAGACTCTTAAACAGAAAAGGTTAAAAATCTGTTGGGTGGGTGTAAACTATCATTTTAATATAACAGGAAATACAGAGAAATTACAAGTTCAATTTAGATGCCTAGTGCCATTTGACATATCCTAAGACATCAAGGACATCTTTATGATGGCAGCTGCTAGGCAGGCATCACTGTGTCATTGTGGATCTAAGCTGGGGTCAGGCAAGAGTATCCTTGACTATCAAAAATCATACAGGGTGGCTCACTTCAGGCAGCTGAAGACTTTGACATTATCTCCTGCGTAGTCTGAGAAGCCATGTCAGGAGTTGTATTCACATCTCTGAATGTACAGACTGGTCAGTGCCAAAAGCTGTCTTTGGCTGGAGGTAAGCTGATATTATCTTCCTCTCCTAATTTGCATTTTAGGTATATTAGAGAGTTCCATAAATGTCCTATATACTTCTGTTTCTGTGAAGCAACATTAGTGCAAGGAATTAATTGCCTGTTATGAGTTTCAACCTTTGCTAGTGGCCCTAGTGACAAAGTTGCATGGAACTTCAACCATTTTTACTGGTTTTGTTTGGTTTGCTTTTACTGTAGTTCCTAAGCATCATAATCCTGCACCAACATGTAGCATGCAGAGGACCCAAATGGGCTTCAGTTTTATTCTTTCAGTGGTTGACACTTTGCTGTGGCAATAGGTCAATAATGGTCCTGAGAACAAATCAAAATGAGTAGCATTAAAAGCATTACCAAATCAATTTCAAATTGATCTTTGCTGTTCTGAATTCTTGGTGCCTGCCAGCCCTCAATCTTGAAAGAGAACGGAACATAACAGACAATGGTCACCCAGTGAGGTGGAGCAGCCAACAATGACATCAATGACCGGTCACAGTAAGGGAACAAATAACACTTGAAAGCTCAGGACACGCCTGCAGCTAGCAGCACAGCCATAACCTCATAGGACGGAAAAATATATCTCACCAGGAGCAGTAAGGTAAGTAAATATCAAGCCTGGTGTACATCAGTGACATAGCTGTGCCAAGAAAGGACTAATGCGGGCGACCTGTGATTCCCCAGTCATGTCTGCACCAAAAGTATACTAAAGACTCAAGGAACCAAGTAAAGTCGAAGAAAACATGATGTTAAATGTTGCAATAACTGCAATACACCTGGACAAAACTTATATCATTGAAAAAAACTGAACTGTAGGGGATAGGCCTTTAGGCAGAACATATCTGTCTCAAAAAGGCTGCACTGAGACATCTCATCCAGCTATAGCATACTGAGGCACAGATAAAGGGGAACACAAATAAAGAACCTGGAAAGCAAGTTGAGTGAAGTCAGTCTCCCTCTCTGCTCCACTCTCATGAGACCCAACCTGAAGTACTGTATCCAGTTCTGGGGTCCCCAGTACAGGAAAGATATTGACTTGTTGGAGCAAGTCCAGATGGACAGAGGGCTAGAACACCTCTCCTGTGAAGAAAGGTTGAAAGAGTTGAGGTTGTCAGACTGGAGAAGGATCTGGGGAGAACTTACAGCAGCCTTTCAATATCAGGAAAGGGGACTAATAAGAAAGACAGAGAGACTTTTTACCAAGGCCTGTTGTGACAGAACAAGGGGCAATGGTTCTAAACTGAAAGAGGATAGGTTTATCTTGGACATAAGGAGGACATTTTCACAATGAGGGTTGTGAGACACTGAAGCCAATTGCCCAGAGATGCATTTCCATCCCTGGAAATGTTCAGGGCCAGGTTGGATGGGCCTTTGAACAACCTTGTCTAGTGAAAGGCATCTCTGCCTGTTGCATAGGAGTTGGAACTAGATGATCTTTAAGGTCCCTTCCAACGCAAACCATTCAATGATTCTATAGATCCATTTCTAATAGCAGAGTGCTGTGAAATCTATGACAAGTCCTCCCGTGACCTCTGTCTTTGTGGAGACGCAATGTCTCTATTCCTGGTACTGCAATGAATGGGCAGCTGAATTTTTAAGTGAATGACTCACTACAATCATGCAGAAACATGGTAATAAGGTCTCACTCAGTTGTACCCTAATTTATCACATCTTTCGTTTCATGTCTTCCTACTGTCACATGGACAGCTGGTCTGGAAAGCAAGCTATTAATCAATCTCTGCTGGTCAGAGGAGGCCAGTACCAATTTTTATTCAAATCATTTAGGTTGTCATTCATATTTCTCATTTCAGCATGCATTTGATCTGAAAACACTGGTCAGCCTTTCTTGTGCTTACCAGTACTCAGTGCTCACTGTCAGACCCTGCATATTCAAAGAGTCCAGCTTACAATCCTCTGAAGGCTTGACAGTGATTGCCTAGATAGCAACAGTGGCAGAAAAATAGTAATGAAAACAGAAGGAAAGAAGAAGGAATAAGCAGTTCAGCAAGAGGTGTCAAGAGGGTCAAACTGAGATGGAAGCATGAACAAACCCGACAGGAAGAGAGAGAGATGTGTGTGCCAAATTAATGAGAGAAGTTCTGTAAATAGATAGGTTGCAGAAAGGAAAGAAAATAAGGCTAAAATTGGTAGAATCTCCTAATCAGTGATGTGTGAAATTTCAAAGGAAATATTTAAAATATTATCAGGATACAAAGTGATAGCCAAGCAAAACATCCGACAATTACTGTATATTGTTGAAGCTATCAGTAACATCAGAGGCTATTGAGAATCTGAAAAGGGTAACAATGGCAGAAATTCCTACATTTGGTCAGAAACTGTGGGAAAAGACATCTAAAAGAATATGATGGTGGAAGCCACAGTGAAAGATGAAGTAGCAGAAAATGCAAAGGAGTAAATGGCTCATATTATGAGTTCGAAGGTAACAAGAAGTAAGGGAAATTCACTCACTAATTGGTGAGTGAACAGAAAGCTGCAACTGATGGGGACTCTCTGAAGAGAAACATTCTTGTACTAAATGCTTATACCTTAATAGGTGCTGCCTCAAGTTATTAGGGTCAGGGGTGGTCTCGAGAGAGGCAGATCAGAAATAGAGATGGACACTGGATGGTGAAAGAAAACAAGGTTTCAGGAAAGGAAAGAAAGCCAAGAGAAGGAAAAGTGGTGTATGGAAGAGAACCACGTGATTAGTAAGACATCTGTATTTGTTAATGAGTGTACTTTCCATGGGAAAATCAGACAAGTGCAAAGAAACATTTCCGTGGCATGAGAAGAGAGAGGATTCTGTAAAAGAATTAAGTAAATAGAAACATGAAAAAACAACAACATAGAAACATGCTTCAGGGAGTAAATTACAACCAAATCTAGAATAATCTAAAATTACCTCAAATAACATGTAGAAATAGCAGAGGAAATAAAATATCAAGAATATGAAAAAAATATTTGCCAATTATTTGCCACTGGAATCCCAACATATCTACTACAGAAATCCAACAATTTTAGAGGTTGGTATTAGTAGTGGCATGACTTCTAATTGGGAAGAGTAAAACTCTAGAGACCAGCATCACTTCACCAAGTTCAGAATGCTGCAAGTAAGCAAATATGCTCTAGTCTCCCTTGAAACACTTCAGAGGTCAGCTTAGATCTTAGTGGATTTAATCACTTGATGCCACATTTCCTCCTCTCCTCTTACTCACAAAAAAGCTCAGGACAACAGGATTCCTTATTTGACACTTAACCTAAGATTTTAGGGAAAGAATTGGGAATAAGCTCCGTTCCCTGTACCAGCAAAAATCAAAGGGCGGGCCTTAAGGAAGTCCTGTCAATAAATGCTGTGCAAAGTAGTTTCAAACAGAGCACAGTCACTCAAAATGCATTTTCCCACATAATTCCTTTCACCTCTAGAGAATCATTAGTAACAAAACTATCAGCTTGAATGGAAGTGAAAAAACAGAGCCTGAGACTAATATAGTTCATGATCTGGCTTTCGTTTTTATTTGTTACTTCAAAATTAGGAAAATAAGCTTAAAGTGCATGGGGTTTAAAATAATTGATTAATTTCTCCTATTCTCTTTGGGTAAAGCTATTTAGAGTAAAGGGGAGACCTTATTTAGGTAATAGTGTGTCTTCTGCACAGTAATAAGTTGGACACTGGTCAGGTGTTGAGGTGATTCTTCATATAAGTGTGAGGTACTTTAGCGAGCAATTGTATCCTTTCTAATAAGGAACAACGGAATTTTTGTTTATAATTTTAAAAATGTGCAATATCATTATCAATATTAACACTGAAACATTGCTATCAAATAATGTAAAATATGAATGACATAAACAGAAGAGGTATTTTAACCATGGAGGATGATGATTTTTCGGTTCCCAACTACTTAATTTATAACAAATAGGACCCAGCTTTACAGTGTTTTTATCAGCCTTTATTTCCTCTATACAAAATTAAATTTCAAATTATTCTTTTCATACACATTCATAGTATTGAATACACCAAGTGTTATCAACTGTTATCATGGCAGGTTCAACATTCGAACTAAAATATTCCATGTATTTCCTACATTCTGCATAGCCAACACCTTAAAGAAATATACACTTCAGTCAGACTTTTTTTTATGCACACAGGATTATGAAGCAATATGCTTTTTCCTTACATAGAAATAAGGAATACAATAAAATGTATCGACTATTTTGTTAATATTAAGAATTAAATAATAATTTTTGAAGTAAAGCCAAGGAAAGCTAGAAAGAGAGCATTTAAGACGAATACTACTCACCTGTTTTTAAAACACCATATGCTTTACATATCTATTACTCATTTACATATGTAAAAGTAACTTGAAATGCTGCTTAACAGCAACATATTACTGAAAAAATCAGAAAGTGAGGTTTTCACTGTCAACATTAAAATAAACCTTCTGCATGTACAATTACAATGACAATGTACCTCAAGCATTTTAGATTCTTTCATAATAAATTTTTACTACTTTTTTAGAAAACAGACATATCACTGTCAGTGAATATGAAGCATTGAGAAGTATTGCTGTCACCATTATTTTTAGATAAAATACAATATTCTCAGTAAAACATCAACTGTACTAAACACAAAGTAAATTTACCTAATTTTTCAGATTTTTCTTTAAGTGTCTCTATTCATCTCTAATGAACACTTATGGAATTTGGGTTATACTACAGAATTTGCATTTATGCGATTAAGTGTACTTAAATCTACTTCGTTGTTAGCATTTCTGTAGCTTTAAAACAAATATTCACTAACATATTTGACATTCACAGAGCTTGTTTCTCTCCAAAAATATATAATATGTTATAATTAATCAATTATGTTAATAGTCTATAGTGACATTCTGTTATAAAATCAGGGGGAACAAAGTTATAAATTGTCAAGATTTATATATATAAAGTTATGTGAATACATACCTCCACAGACATTGCCGTCCACATTTCCACACTGTCGATCATCACATTCACAGTTTTTGCCATAAACTCTGTTGTCTCCTGGAGGGAAACAAGTGCATTGGCCACATTCACATCTCCCTGGAAGAATAAATAATTGTTAGAGTCATGATTTCAGTAAAGAAAAATAACTGAAGGAATAAACTAAACTTATTCTACGCCCTGGCGCTTCAAAGCCAAATTACAAGTCATTGTGTATTAATTAAAGTGTGGACATAAACACTATAAAAAATACGCAACAACAAACAAAACCAACCATTCCCCCTCCATGGCAACAACAAGCAAATGATATTGCTGTTATATCTTGGTGGAAACAGCAACAATGAGCAATAATTGGCATTGTGTGTTTTTCATATCTCAACTTTGCATAACAGAGCTATGACACATGCTTAAACTGCGCAATTAACCTCTGTAATTGATCTAAAATACTAAGCGCATCTCAAGAACTCCAATATGAATGCAATTAGAATTGAATAGTCTATGCACAGGGCTATGTAAGATACTCTTTATTCATGAAGAAACATAACTCTTCAAATACTCTGTTAGGCGTTTGGAAAGCAAAAATCCCTATAATTTTTCTGTCTAGACCTGAGGATATAGAATTTGACAGCACAGCCTCTGTCGGAGTCTTTCCTTCCATCAACCTTATCACAAGAGAACTCCCCAGGTTTAAAGGCGGAAGAGACTCATCCAAACTCCCACATATTTTCCACTCCAAAGCCCTCAGAGCAGCCGGTATTGAATGGTCAGATGCGGGGGGAAGACCAAAGACAGTCTTGCATTGTGCATATATGAGGCAAACTCAGCTCAGGATAACACTGGGTTATCCCAAACAGGGTAATAAGTTTAGTTATTTCTTAACTTCTAAGAGTTTGCCCCTGTATTTTTTAAATTTTCTTTAATGCAACGATACTGTAAGAATACTGTAAATATGACATAAACTGTGGATCAAAGCAGTACTTCTGATGAGCTTGGAAAAGCACGGTGTGTGTAATAAAGTCCCACCAGAGTCATAGAAGAGGATGCAGAAAAGCCTCTTCCTCTCATCCAGCTTTATCACAGCATCAGTAAGACTCGACCTGAGCCTGGACACTGCTCTACTGACTACAGAACCCAAATTTACAGTAGGAGCAACTATAGCTACAAACAAAAAACAAATCTTCTAAGTGCAGCCTTTCGTTATGTAACCAAAGAGTCCAGCATTCACAGTATTTTTGGCATTTGCTGAAATATCCTGTTGAATGGAAAGGGCTATTAAGGAGACCCTCAGTAAGGCCTTTCTAACAGTAGGCTTTGTGACAATAAAACTTCTTAGGCCAACACATACTGCTGAATTATTCTTAATCCCTCTCCTTTTTCTTTTTCTTTTTTTTTATTAACTTTTAACTTACATTGGTTACAATTGTTTTTCGAAAAAAAACCCAGTCTAAATATGTTGGTGTAGGGAGAAATCTTATTACTTATGGAAAAAATTCCCAGCTCGTTTTATAGCTGCTCTACTCTTCATGTTCCCAAGCAGCAATGTACTTGTACAATGAACTTTCGAGCTGACATTCTATGTGCCAGGATTCAGTCTAGAAGCACATTATATGATCAGTTTGAAGTGCAAGAACCTTAATAAAAGACATGCTGCCAGAGAGCATAAACAGCAAATACTTCATGATACCTTAATAATATATATAATTTTAAAAGAGTTGCACTGGCAATCATAGAAAATAGTCATTCCAGAAATAAACTTATCATAGGAAATGCATCTACCACATCACATTTGTATTTGGTAACACTGTCAACATTTAAGATACGATTGTCTGCAGAATGACTGATGTTATTTGCCTGCATTCTCTAACCTATAATTATTTGCCAAGAACAGCTACATTAGAAACTGTGGCGGGGAAAAAAATCATTCCTTAGTATTTAAATATACAGAGATTTTTTATTAATCCAACTTGTTACCATTTGGGGCTCTCACAATCTCTTTCTATACATGCACCTTAGATAAGCTTGCTATTTTACAAAAATGTCACATCGCAGTGTCCCAAAGCACTGTCGCCTGTAAGCAGATAGGTAACTGATGAACAGGACCCATCTGTTGTGAAGACTAAAAAATAAACAAAAGAACCATCCTTAACAGTGGTATCCTGGCCAACTAATGCTATACTAGGGAGGATGCCTGGAGGACAATAAAATCAGTTTAAGTAAGTTGCTTTGAAGAGAGGAGTTGGCAGAGATGGAAAATCCTCCAGAGAGACAAAGGAAGGTTCTGTAATGAGGCTCCTGCATGTTCTGTAATTAAGCACTACCTTCTGTAATGCTTAATTTAATAAGTCAGAATGACCTGGGAGCCCAGTGGTTGGGCACTTACACTGGAATGGAAACAGGTTCCTCTTAGTCCCTGCTGCAATTAATATTTATTCATTTTAGTTAATGTGCAATAGATACACCAGCAAGAAAAGCTGATGAATATCTCATCCCTAGGCAGATAGGGCACATTTTTGTCATGTATATACAATCTCGGGTTGTCCTCTCCATCAAGCACAAAGGGATTTAGGCCCTACTTATACCATCTTCCCATCTGAACTAATGAATAAAATACCAACACATATATTCAAAAAGCCTAAATTCCATGCTGATATCTGTGCCTCATATTTTATTTCAGCTGGCTCCCATCTAGGCCCAGGGTATGATTTAAACCATCTGACTGCAGACCTCAACAGAATTGAAAGTGTCTTGAAAATGAACAGAAACATGGTCAGTAAGTGCTCTGGAAAAGGATTTCTCCAAGTTTTTTCCTTATTTTAAATATTCAAAGATACAGTTATAGTAGTTTAGTATCCTGCTGCAAAATTGATAGTCAAATTATTAGTTCATCATCCCTTCTCTTTTAAAAATGTGACAAAGTCAGCACTAGGAACGTGAGAAGTCAATTTAGTAGCAGCACTAAATAATTGCAACTTGGTATTGGCTTAAAAAGCACCTTTTACCCTTACAAGTAGTGAGATTTTTGGTTAGATTAAGTAAAGTGGTCTTATTCTGTGGAGATAATTTAACAGACAATTAAAGTCCTACTGCTTCCAAACAGATAACTATATAGGATGCAGGATACACGCAGCACACAAACATGATGTAGCAAATGTAAACTCTGAAGTCTCATTTTATCACCATATAGATCAACATAGAAATTAATAACATTTTGTAGCAATAAGTTTCATATTGCTTCCCTGGGAAAACCAGGATAAGATCTCTGCAGGGTAAGCTTCAGCGATACTACTACTTTGTCAGATGTATGTACTACCAAAGTAATAAAAAATACAACTTATTCTGTGACCTTCTCTTAGTTGTTGTGATACAATACTTAACAAATTCAATCATTCAAAAGTAACTTAAACTTCACATTACACTGAAAAGGGATCAGCACTTCACTAAACATACTTTCTTTGTCTAGAATAATAGGTTTACCATAGCAACCTGATTATAGAGGGGAAGCTACTGCCAAGCACACCCTAAATTCTCTTTAAATTCCAGGGCATGCAGAAAAAATTAAACACAGGAGGGCTATAATATTCTGCACCTTCTCAACTGTATATGCAAAAAATACACTTTATAAGTAAAAACAAACTTCAGCTGAGACATTTTATAGCAAGGGGCTTCTTCTCATTCCTAAACAGGGCGAGTAAATTCCATCACCCAATGATTTCAGATGAAGAAAGCTTTATGATGGAGGTTGTATTAGCTATTAGCATTGAAAAACTTAACCTACTTACTCCAGTGAAAGATTCCAATAATATAATAATTACACATTTATTTGTCAACAGTCTTAGTATTTCCCCACACTCTTTCCTTCCGTTGATGTCAATAGAAGTATTAACTTATATAATTGCTATTACTTGAAGACTGAAAAATTACCAGCTTAGGGTGTTTTTGGTTTTTTAAAGGGAATTAAAGTGCCACATCCCATTAAATCACATAAGTTTATTAGATAATTTACTCTAGAATTCTAAAACTCTACACCTTAAGCATTTAGCTTTTGATTTTATCCAACATTTACCATAGCATTTTTTCATTCCTCTTGTCCAACATTAATGAAAGCATAACTAAAGTGAACAGTACCTAGACTTACAGCAAACCTGCTCCCATGCAAATTACCGTGACCACTAGCTGCATATGCATTCAAACCGATTTCCAGCTGCTTATGTACAATGAAGAAAAGTCTCTTTTGTACAGGTAATTTTCATTTTAAAACACTGTGCTAGAAGTATATCATTTACATAATAAAACATCTTTACCCTGTTATTGCCAGCAAAAAATATCAGGACAAAACAGTAATAGCTTTCAATGTAAACACTGAATATTATAAGATCTATCTCATTGTCTTTTCCTGTCTATAATTCTGCAATATAAAGGAATTTTCTGTGCATGGTGCTGAATTTTTATCTTCTAAATGAAAAAAAAAAAAAAAAATCTTATTTTTTTAAATGTGTAAGTAATACAGCACCTAATTACACTGAGATAGTGGTAGAGGATCATTGGTACCTCAGAAAGATGGTGTTTCAGGCCAGCAATAAATATAAGGGAATATGCCTTTAGGAAGGACTTTTCTGCCCTATGGCTGTTCCAGACTTAAGATCTGAAAGCATTACCTATCACAAATTGCAATTTCTTTGTTATCAAGCAATCTCAGGCAACCTGAGAGCATTCAGTAAAGCTGCTGTGTCTTTCCACCAGCAGAACCCATTTCATGCTGGATGGGAACAGGTGGTTCAACATAATGATCAGAAATGGCAAATCAGAGAAGGGGGATGGAAAAACTTGCGCAGAAGATCACAGTTTCAGGGGACAAAGTGGATGAGGGGCAGCAGAAGTGAATTAATGAAATTAAAGGTAGGATGTAGATGCTTCAGGTAAAGAAAAGGAAAATTCACTAACTGGGTGGTGGCGGGAGGAGGGGAAGGAGTCCAGTAAAGGGAATAAAATTAAGTACCACAAAATGGGCAAACAAAATGCAGGGCTTGCAGGGTTGACAATCTCATCATGCCGTGTTCAGTCTGAGGCATTAAGAGCAGTGCAATCCAGCTGAGTTTGATCAATGTGGAGGAATTCATAGACTCAAACAGAAAATAACTACAGATTTCTCACTGGGCACTCACAGTTTATTTTGCATGTTCCATTCTCAAAATATCCTGGAATGACTTCCCACACCTTAAAAGGTTTTTCATTTAAAACAAACAAACAAAAAAAACCCAAAAAGAGCAAAAAAAAAAAAAAAAAAAAAAACCAAAAACCCCCTCCACATATAAAAATATCATATTGACTACAAAAAAATAATTCTGTCTTATACATGGAGGGATGCCTGGCTTTTAAAATGCTGGCAATTCTTGGACCTGATTGGTTGGATGATTTATGAGATGCCAGAAAAAGGAGACCTTTGGAGGCATCTTTAGTATGTGCAAAAGTATCATCAAAAGTGCTTTGAACACCTGAATATCTGTCTGATCTCACACAAACTACAAAAATCTGAGGATCAGTTTCTTACAAGGATTTTGGGCAAGCAAGAGCAATGTTCTACTTTGTAGTGTATGAACAATGTCATCTGCAACTTCTAGCTATGTTGGGAAAAAAAATTCTCCTCCTGTAAAAAATGTTTATGAAATTACATTAGTACAGTTCTGTTTGTCTCCAATGCTCCAACATGTCTGAGGTTTTGTGACAAAACAGCTGGACAGGTTAGCATAACTGGTACAACCTCTTCAGCAAAAGGAGTTCAACATCTACATGGACTAAAAAAGATCAGTTCTGTCTGCACTAAGGTTTTCTCTTACCATCTCAGTTAAATAAAGATCATCAGAGCACTTAAATGTGGTTTGTTCACTGTACAGAGTGCTCAGCTGTAGCTGCAGAGTGTGGAAGGTGCTCTATGCTGCTCATTGCAATGCACTGACTTTTAGCAGAGGTACTAATGTCAGTTCATCCCTGGGGAGCGGCAGCAGTAGAGGCAGAGGCGTGTATGAGATCTCTCAGTAGTGTGGCATCCTGGCTCTGCACTTTATCAGTCTTTGCAGGAAAGACAGAAAGACAACAGCCCAGGAGAGGACATCTTGTCCAGCAGAGCTTCCTTGCCTTTGAAACATCAGTTGGGAATAGATGGTTTTGTATTTTGACTGAAGCTACAAGAACCATGAAGGATTTCTTTTCTTGTTGTGCACAGGATTGCTCTATTAGGTAATAGAGGCTTGGATTTCCTGGAGGGCTTCTTTTTGCGGAGATCATCTGGTGAAAACTGTGTTTTCACATAAGGTTCAAGCAACAAGCACTTTTCCTTTTCTGCAGTATGTTGTGAAAAAAAAATGTGCATTTATCTCCTCACAGACAAGAAAAAATGTGCTGCAACTATTACAAGAACAACTACTTGTTCAGATTTGGGTTGGGAACTAACTTTCTATTCCTAAATCAATACACAGAAAACAAACATGCCTTGAGTCTATTCATAAAAAGAGATTATTTGCAGCATGACTGACCCAAGACCTCAACCGAACATAAAAGCTCCAGAGAAGAGCTTAGCTGAATCATACAGACATAAAATGAAATGAAAAATACTTTAATAAATCTAAGTAATCTCCAAACTTCAGATTTCTTAACTTTTTTTCTCCAAGAATTTTGTACACTGATGAGAACTTTCATCAGCAAGACCTGAGACTTTTTATTTAAATCACACCAACAGTAGCTAAAGCATGTAACTGAGTTAAATATTAATGTTTTTCTTAGTCTTACTAGGCACCTCTCAAGGGCAATAACTGCATCAGCTACTGTCAGCACTATCAGTAGAGCTGAAATAAGTGAAATCTATCACCATAAATCACACTTGGAAGACTTTTGTTCTAGGTTGCCTTATCTCACCTTAAGGCAATATGTGGCTTTAAGGGCCAGGATACTTTTACTAATTGCTTATGTTGATACACTCGGCTTTATTTTATTTTCCATAACACTCTTAGAAAACCTACTCCAAGTCTGTGTGAAGTGCTCAGTGACACTGGGCCATCCACAGCTACATGAAACACCATCACCTCCACTCAGTGTCTTGCAATGGCTGTTGGTATAAAAATTCAGCCTACAAAACCCAGCACTATTCACAAATTAAGAAATCCTTTGGTTAAAGCTGCCTGAGACTTTCCACTATTGTATATGTTTTAGGATGTTGCTCAATATACCAAGTTGTTCCTCATATAATAAGGTATGTGGGTTTTTTTCTCAAACAAAAACAAAATGTATGTTTCTTTCAATCTTTTTAAATTTTAGTTGCTTTATAATGTGAAATAGTCTGACACTCTAGTTTATCCTGAAGGGATTTAAAAAAAACCCAACCAAACAACAAAAAACAACAACAAAGAAAACAAATATCCCTAAGATAAAAGTCCTGGGGAACTAAAAGATGTTACCCCAAACAACAGAACCCTCACAGCAGCACAAGCAACAGGATATCCAGGATTGTAAAAGAGAGCATTATGCAAGAGCAATTGCAAACGGTTGAGACTTGCCTTCTGCTTTAGTACACATGCATGTATGACTGGAAGCCTAATTGCACAGTTGGCATATGGCATCTGAAGTAAATGCTCTTCCTTTGTGACAGCCTAATAGTGAAATACTTCTTTAGATAAATCCACTCAACAGCACCACTCCACAGATTTAGCATCAGATAGTCTTTTACAGCTCTCACTGATCAGCATTACTGATTTGTATCTTCTATGTTGCTTCTCTTTTTTCTCCCCCTCTCCCCCCTTCTCTCTTAAAACATTTGGGTAAGAAGCACTGCTGTGCTGCTAGTTTCCTTTTCAGATTGTTAACTTGTTGACATCTGCTATCATCATCAAGCCGGCATGTCTCCTCCATCTGCCTCCTCTCAGTAGCAGTGCTTTGAGGATGAACTCCTTGAAGGCTGCTATTGTGTTTCTGCACAGCCAATGGCGAATTTCTAGGGGAGATCCAGGAGAGGAGCCATCGAGAACACCCCTGCCCACTTTGCAAGAGCAGGATTTTAGCCATATGCCTCACTTTTCCTGGTGACATCTTCCTCTGGTCTCCTGTTGAGGGTACGGCCTTGACAATTCATTCACTATATTAAGGGGACAAGTAGGACTATGAAGGCAATTACTTCTGTGTTAGAAAGATATGTGATAGTCAATGTCACCACACAGAGGAGAGATGTGTGAAAAAGACAAGAAAGAAGGTGGCAAAACACTTTCTAAGTGAATGTGTTGTTAAAGCAGAGAACAGTCGAAATGGAAGAGCAGGAGGAGGAATCCGTTAGGGGGAAAAGAGAAAAACTAGACAGCATGACAAATGCTACTCCAAAGGTTTAAGAATTCTAGAATTCAGAGAGCTGTCATCTGATTTTTTTCTACCCTTCCTCCCTCATCTCTCTTTCATTCTTTACCTCTAAAATGTTTTCAATAATTCAAACTATAAAGAAAAACTACTGTAAGAGATGCCAATAAATCAAGTAAAGGATACACAGCATTCTATTTAAACTAACATCTTCTCCACAGAATAGGAAAAATGAAGTTGTGCTTGATTTAAAGGACCTGACCTGAGAATGCTTGTCCTTCGCCTTGACAACTATCAGGAAAAATAAGTCTCATTTTGCTTTCAGCTTATCCAACTGTCTGATGCTTGGCATAAGCTGCTATAAAATATGTTGTAGAAAAAACCCAAACATAATAAAGAGACACAACCCAACAATGAAAGATATATGGATCATAAGGATATTGGTCAAGAAGCTGTGATGGCTTTTGAGCCATTTACAGCTTCGTACATTGGACTGCTTTATCATCCAGAGGATTGACTGCTTACCCCTTTTTACATGATCTGCCATGTAATGAGTCATAGCACTAATTCCACAGAGATATTTAATTTGCAGATTAATTTACTAGAAAATGTCAACTGCTTTGTAGAAGTTTAATCACCAAAATGTTAACCTTGCTCACTTCCTGCTGATGCCTGTTTTTTATTAGGTAGTAAATTTCAAGATATTTTAAGGCTGTAATACAAGCCTATCTATTAAAACATTTAAACTCCTAGACACTCTGCTCTTTGAAGCTTTAGCAAAGATTAAGGAGCTTTATAATGGCAAAACAATAATATGAAAAGATTCAACTGCATAGCAACCATCAATATTATTTGCAGATAACAGACTAAGTTCAGAAACCATGGCAACAAATGACATCACACTATATCTATCTTATTGATTAGCTTTCACCTCAAGACTTTTTCCAGAAATGAAAGACATTACCTAGCAACTGCATCATCTACTGGGTTGTTCCAAGTTAAAATGCTCTTACCCTTCATTTGTAAGCAAATTTTCCCTTTTTGTTGCCAACTGGCCAGATTGTGCACTAGTCTCTCATTACGAGGGTATTTAATCTGTTGGAAAGACACTGCCTTAAGGCTCCTAAAAATCTTTGCCCAAAATGTAAGTACATCTGTGAAATAATGCTTCTTCCCAGCACCCCAAAACATCGGCTCTGTGGAAAAGAATGTAATGTGTAATGAGGGAATTAAAGGCATGATTGCAAAAACTTCTTAAGCACAAAGAACACAGGCCTCCATTTTCCCACTCTTTGATTTCAAGCATTAGTAGTGAATTCTTTGTTCCAAGTAACCCTGAGTTTACAGATTTCAGTAAGAGTGCATAGTATTAATGAAACAGTGATCCAAGAGATGTCAAAGGAGACCAGCGAGTCACATTACATATCATCCTATAAGTAACCTTGTTTAAACTTCTTGAAAGTGATACCCTCTTTCCTCATATGCCTTGATAATCCCCCATGAGCAGCAAGGACACTGTCAAGACTTAACAGGTATACTTATAATGAGCTTCACATATTTATACTCAGCCTCCTGTTTGGAGGACCTGAATAAAACTCAGCAATTAAAGAGAGTTAGCAAACTTCAAGCTAGTTAAAACACATGTAGCAAGTAATTAAAGCCTACCAGTGAGGTCACACTATTCCTACAATGTTTGACACAGAAAAGATGGATTTGTGATCAGTTTCCAAACCTTCCTGACAAATATGAAAGTACTCTGAAACACTAAAATTAAGGCATTTTAGTTAACTTCAGTAACTGCTATGAAGAGGTTAAGACTGAAACAACTATAAAATCATAGAATCATAGAATAGTTAGGGTTGGAAAGGACATCAAGATCATCTAGTTCCAACCCTCCTGCCATGGGCAGGGACACCTCACACTAAACCATGCCACCCAAGCCTCTATCCAACCTGCCCTTGAACACTGCCAGCAATGGAGTATTCACAACTTCCCTGCGCAGCCCATTCCAGTGCCTCACCACTCTTTCAGTAAAGCACTTCTTACCTATATCCGACCTGAACTTCCCCTCTTGAAGTTTAAACCCATTACTCCTTTTCCTGTCACTACAGTCCCTAATGAAGAGTCCCTCCCCAGCATCCCTACAGGCCCCCTTCAGATACTGGAAGGCTGCTATGAG
>JAOEHX010005974.1:0-21180 GCA_025448015.1 Bolborhynchus lineola | reverse complement strand
AAGCCAACTGTATCCTGGGCTGCATCAAAAGGAGCATGACCAGCAGGTTGAGGGAGGTGATCCTGCCCCTCTGCTCTCGTGTGCAGTTGGAGTATTGTGTGCAGTTGTGGTATCCTCAACATAAAAAGGACATGGAACTGTTGGAACAAGTCCAGAGGAGGGCGACGAGGATGATCATGGCACTGCAGCACCTCCTGTATGAAGATAGGATGAGAAAGTTGGGGCTGTTGAGCCTAGAGAAGAGAAGGCTGCATGGAGACCTCATAGCAGCCTTCCAATATCTGAAGGGGGTTATAGGGATTCTGGGGACGGACTCTTCCATTAGGGATTGTAGTGATAGGACAAGGAGTAATGGGTTCAAACTTAAAACAGGGGAAGTTTAGATTGGATATGAGGAAGAAATTCTCTACTGTAAGGGTGGTGAGGCAGTGGAATGGGAAGTTGTGAATGCTGCATCGCTGGTGGTGTTCAAGGCCAGGTTGGACAGAACCCCTTGGGTGATATGGTTTAGTGTGAGGTGTCCCTGCCCATGGTGGGGGGTTGGAACTAGATGATCTTCAGATCCTTTCCAACCCTAACTATTCTATGATTCTATGATTCTAAGTAATTGTGAAAAGGATTAACCAACCCTAGATACACAGTGTTCTGCGGGACTCCTTCTCCTCACTTCCTCAATACTATGGAACACTAATCATGATTGATAATAAAGTACATGTTTGAATTTATCAAATATATATTCTTTTACATATTTATTGCTGTTTGGAATATAGCTGTTATGATTTACTACTCCATTGTTCCTGCAGTGTTACTGAAAACAATAGAGTTATATTATCAATAACCTGAAGTACTTATGTTAGTCCAATGGCTTGCAAATTTAGACAGCATCTCTTGACTGAACCACATTTCCAAACTGAATCCATCAGGTTCAGCCCAAGTGAACACAGCACAGAGGAATCCTTTGGAATCACAGAAGTACCAGGGATGGGTGTAAGATCACCATCCATTATAGATTTCCACAGAAAATAAGAAAGAATAGGTGTGGCCAGAGATCTAAAACATTTTTGGTTTGTATTCCAGTCTCTGAAGTTAGTCAGCCTTGCGGAAAATGTGTTTGGGGACCAATCTGTGAAACAAACCCTGACTCATAAAACACTTGAATGCGCATTTGCTGTTCATCCTTCTCAGCCTGCCATGAGTGAAGATCTGGCTCTGAATGAAGCAAAATGAAATTGATTTCAACTATGTGCTTACAGAAGGAGGAGGATGCTGGAGGTTCTCCCTCCTTTAGCGCTTTTGGCTCTGTGAATTGGCATGAACAGCAGTGCCTTCAGTTTTGCTGGATAAGGGCAGCATGCTTAAAAATTACAATTTGCAACTGTAAAATCAGCTACATTTTCATTTACCTTAAAGTATTTCTGAACTTGAAGCACAGCAGTTGAAAACAGAAGAAAGACTTAGAAGACATTAATGAATATTGCAGGTGAAATTAAGGTGTGATTTAAATTTGAAGGTGATGAAAGAAAGCTAATTGATTGCATGGGACATTTTTCTCTTTTTAGGCATTTTTCCCATTTGTTTAATATTAAAGTGGAGATAGAGTCAGAATAGTAAGCGGACATTCAACTGGTCTTTGAAGCTTTAAGCCACCTCAGATTTATAGGAAATACAACTTTTAGTGATTAAAATAAGAATTTAGTTATTAGCACTGCAAAGCCAATGTAAACAATGAAGGTACGGTTACATGTATGTTTGCCATGTGAACCATCACAATGATTGACAGCTAAAATCATCCTTTTGTTTTTTTTCCCCAGCCATTTTCAGCCCAGATGGCAGGACTGGATGAGAAATCTGGATTTGGCAGTCAGATGGGACTGATGCCTGGGGCAGTGGTAAGACCAGATTAGCCCTGTACTATAGGACAGGGTGGAAGTGGAGTGCATACACAAAAACCCAAAGAGGAATCAATCCTCTTCAATTTCCTATGCCTCTAGAACCTCTAGAAGAGTATATTTTAGTGCAGTTTTGTACAGTACCTGGACTAAAGTGAAAAGTATATTCTGTTAAATGAAAACACTTCTTTTTCTACCTCTAGCCTATTTGTTGTCTTCCTTCCCTCCTTCTGCAGTATAGCAGCTACTAGCATTAAGGTACAGGAAAGAAAACAGCTCCTGATTATTTTTTGATTCATTGCAGAGTAACTGAAAAGTGTAATCTGTAACACAGAGCAGAATAAATATGTGACTGGGAAGGCTTCTTTTCAAGCAGTGACATAAAGATAATTGTCTTTGATAGTAATTAAAAAAAATATTTCTGAAAACAGTGCTTAACTGAAAGTTTGCTGTATTATTTTAAGACAGACATTCTATTTCTCTGCTGGGTCCAGTTTTGCAATTAGCATCTCTCACTACTCACATATCCTCTTCACTTTTAGTGGACTGGGTATTTAATAGTAACACAGAATTTTTTTTACTGTGAAAGCTGTTTAACCACCATAAGCTGCTTCTGCTAGAACTTTGTATTGGTTTTGAACATTATCTCTTTTCCCTACATGTATCTATCAGTTTGTGATATCTTGGAAACACTGTTTCACTTTTTGCTGTTACTTTTGACATTAATTCATAATGAAACCATCCTTTAATGATTGCATTGTCCAGGAGTTTGTGTACCTGGATCTTATTCCTCCAAGTCCCTACCAGTAACCTTCAAACTCACTTTCAATACAATTTGAAAGGTTCTAAGGGCAATCTGATGTTTTGCTTAACTTTTGTGGTGATTTCTTCAAGTAACTCTCCTTTTTTATGAATGGCTCTCTTCAGTGAATTTGCTGTGTGCACATACAATAGTTTGTTCCACAAGACTGCCCTCCACCGTTTTGCTTAATCCTTTCACTCAATCTGTCTCAAGGCGTTGTGTTTCTTGTATGGACTCTTCTTTTGTAATTCTTAAATGTGACTCATTTCAATATTAATCTGTCTAGGACTCTCTGAGGCCTTACACATAGTCTACTTTGTCAGTTGGCACTCACTGTCTTTGTATTGATTCATCATGTTCTGTGGTATCCTATTTTCCTTTCCTTGTAAGCTGAGACAGTGGAACTGTTGTATTTTGTTTTGGTTTTAATGTTAATTAGAATTTTAAAAAGGCCTTTTCCTAACTCTTCTGCATTTGCTTTGTAAAAGTTAGTAAAAATTAATAGACTGTGTGTGAAAGAAATGAATCTTGAGCCCCTGTCAGGATGCAAGTTATTGTCTGCTACAGATGATTTTGTATTGCTAGAAAAAAAGAGTATTACATTTGGACAGGATTAAGTTTACCTCACAATACAAGTCAGAATTAAGCATGAGATTTTTGCTAAAAACCTCATGAAACTTTTTACAGGGAAATCTGGATTTTCTGTAACAAACCACAACTGTTTGGAAGCTGTTTTGGTGGTTTGTATGCTTCATGAAAATGCATCCCTCTGTTGCTGCTTATCAGCTCATGGCTGAGAACAGCAGCATTCATTTATTTTGTCATTGATTCCATTATGAGATTAATCTGAGTAATGGGAATTCCCTTCAAGGACAGGCAGTTCCCCCTAACCAACTCTGTCCTGTTACTACAGTTTTTTTCAGTGAAGCTATACAGGCAGCCTGGTTATTCTGATTGATTCTAGGATCTATGATTCCAGAGTCTGTGAGGTTCCAGAAAGCAAACAAGCCCATATTTTCAGATGCTAATTAATTTATAGTCCTGTGGCTTTTTGAGTTTGAAGATTTCTGTTCTGCATCATTTTGTACTTCATAACATCAGTCTCCCAAGTAAAAGCCTTTCTGAGGATTTGACCATAGAAATGTTATTTTGGAGGCCACTTGCAGGCAATTTTGCTGTCTTTTTAGGATGAATGTTACTTGGGGAAGGGTATTTCCTAGTGCGTAACAGGTTTTGTTTTTGTTAGGGTCCAGTGGGTCCAAGAGGTCCTCAAGGTCTCCAAGGAAAACAAGTAAGTACTTCACCTCAGGCAAGGGATGAAGGCACAGCACACAGTAACTGGTGTGTGTGTGTGCATGTGCGTGTGTGTGTGTGTGTGTGTGTGTGTGTGTTCAGTGTTCATCTCTGAGACAATGTCCATCTTCAGTGACAGATGGATGAAAGCATCTTCTTTTTGAGGTGAATTTAAACATGCTGCCTTCAAGAGCTCTGCTCTAGATGTACTCTATAAACAAAATTGGCTCAAAAAGAAAAATGTGTTAGACCTCTAACAAGGTTTTAACCCAGCACACATGTTTTAATGAAGGAACAGCAATCAAAAAGGTGACTACTCTGCTTCCGGTATTAGCGTGGTGTCAAGTTGCCGCTTGGATTTGTATATGGCACAGGATTTATCTAAAGCCTAAGGAATTTTAGTACCCAACTTCCACTCATTTGGAAATGTAAGCTGGTTCTGAATTAGAATCCAGACTGTCCCATGGGCTGTGATTGGCCTGATCATGGATTTTAATTTATATCCTTATATTTTTACTTTTTGGAATTTGTAATTGTATTCATCTTTGCTTAATTTTAGGGTGGTGCTGGCCCCACAGGCCCACCTGGTGAACCTGGGGATCCAGGACCTATGGTAAGACACTTCTACAGTAGCATCGCAAACAATATATTATATATCCTTACTTCAGACCAGGTTTTTTTTTTTCCTGTGTTGTCACAGCTGAAGGCATTAAGTAACTTCGGTCAAGAGTTGTGGTATTTGAAGCATGTTGTTCTGAATCAATGAATTTTTATTGTTTTGAACGTGCATAGTAATGATTATAAACATTGTTAGGTTCCCAGCACAGACCTGAGGATGGTTAAGCACTGGTAAAATTATAGTTGGTAACATAACACACATAGACGTTGAGAATATTTATGCTTTGGAGACAACAAAACTATGCAAAAACAAAAGCAAGAGCCAGAGCTTTAAAACAACAGTAACTGTGATTTTTAATATATTGTTTTTCTCCTAAGGAATCCATCCTATATTTTTACACAATGTAATGCAGGTTTCTTAGGGGCAGAGTGATTAGAAAGAGCACCACAAAATTAAGCAAATGTGCTTAAGCATAAAATCATCCTTTTTCTACATCTGTTTTTATAAAACCAGACTTTGAAATGGCGGAAATAAATATTTTAGTGATGGCTAAATTGACTTGTCAACAAATTTATTTCTTAGGGTCCAGTTGGTTCTCGTGGGCCAGAGGGACCTCCAGGCAAACCTGGTGAAGATGTAAGTTTGTTATTCTTTGTATCTTGCTTTTATTCTTTGAGAGAGTGTCTAACCAGCAGATATGCTGTTGTAACTACTTTTATCATTTACTTCTCTTTGTAATCATACTCTTCATTAAGTGCAGTGTCCTATTTATAAATCTTAGCACCCCTTTTCAAAACAGTCCTTTGTTTTCCTTGCATGTCACCATCATACCTAAGGCTTAAGCGCTGTCTCTATTATTTCTTGCCTTAACCAGTTCTTCAACTGAGGTGTCTTTCTTGAAATCAGTCATAATAATATACCAGGCTTACAAGGGGGCAATTGGAGGTGTCTCTTTGAAATCACATGATGAGTTAGAAGATCTGTAATGATAACACACACCTGGAACTTGACAATAAAATCTTTGTATTTAAATTCTTTAAACTTTTTTGTAATTTATTATAGTCATAACTGATTTTATTACTCTTTCCATGATTGTACACATATACGTAAAATATAAGTATGTATGTACTGCACAATAGCTTAAGAATTTACTGTTATTTGTTTGGAAAGTACAGTAAATCCATCTGAATTGTAATTTATAACTCAGAAATCAGTTGAAAACTGCAGATATTTTAGTACAAAAATTACCATTACTTTTGTAACAGCTACTTTCCCATTAAAGTGTATAAGGAGTTTAATGGGAACTTTGGAAGACTGAAGCCAAATTTTGCTACTTCTCTAAGAACATTCTCCATTTCCACTGTATATATGGGTTTCTTTAATTGCATTTGTGAAGCACTTTACTGTCTCTCAGTCCAGAAACTATTTTTCTGAAGCCTTACATATTCCTGCAGCCCAGAGTCCTGGTTGATGCAAGTAAAGGAATGGTTGGTTTTGACTCTGGAGGACTTTAAATAGTCTTCAAAATATTCTCACTTGGTTCTACCATATTTTCTTTTCTATTGCATCACACAGAAAATAGTCATCTATCTGGAATGAAATTATACACATTTGAAAACATTTGAACAGAAGAAGTAACATGCTACAAGTGCAGGCAGTTTTAGATTGCTGTTTCTATGGAAAACTAAAGTAGTTTGACTCCGTGTAAGGATGACGAAAGGTTGCTTGAACTGATTCACAGGAAAACTACCTTGCAGCGCCATCTTGTGATGCTGAGATGCATTTTGGACCCAGTCTTCTGTTCCAGCAAATTCTTTGTTAAAAACCATTTAAAGCTGTGTCCAATGCACATTGTTAGTGATGTGTGTAGTTAATTTTTATCATTGAAATTGTTGCAGTAAAGAGAAGGTATATAATACTGATGTGAATGTCCTCATTCATTTGATTGGAAGAATCATAAGATAATTTCACGTTTTC
The DNA here is from genome assembly GCA_025448015.1 of Bolborhynchus lineola. Lineage (NCBI taxonomy): Eukaryota > Metazoa > Chordata > Aves > Psittaciformes > Psittacidae > Bolborhynchus > Bolborhynchus lineola. The sequence goes on along the minus strand of JAOEHX010005974.1, from coordinate 14,600 downwards.
TATTTTCATATGTTCCTTTTTTACTTTCCTTAGGGCGAACCTGGCAGACCAGGACAGTCCGGTGAGCCTGGATTTCCAGGATCTCCAGTAAGAGCTTATTTACATTTTAACAAAATGATCATATCATCATCACTATCTCTCTTAATAACAAGTGCCACGCTCCTCCATTCAATTTCTGAAATACTTGTGTTAGCTTACTCTCCTAATCCAGATCAGAGTGATAGCTTGGAACCAAACAGGTCATTCAGAGGTCCTTGAGTTAATCCTGAGAGTCCTTTCACAGGTGCACATTTCAACTGTTTCATTGAGAAAATATGCATAGAATAGACAATAGTACATACAAGCTATATGTACATACCCAGTGTTTCACATGGTCATTCACAATCATGTGTAGGAAGTGCTCGGAGACTCTAGCATGATGTCAGGATGGGGTGGCACTTCATGAGTGTCAGTCTGAGGGCAAGGGAAGAGAGGATTATATCACAGGCATATATATTTTATTTTTATATCTATTTTCAGTATGCAAAAGTGAATAAAGGATTTCCAAATAATATGTGCTTGTACTGCAGAGGATACTTGTCATGGTTCAGTCTAGAAATAAAACAGATTTATCATTTTGACTCACATTAAGTGTTCTACCCTCATCAGTCAAGTTTCTGTACCTGGAAAGGAGCTGTAGTATGGCTGGAAAGTGAACGGAGAAATTCCAGAGCTAAAGCCATCTGATGTGTATCATCTCCTAAGCTGCCTCGTTTTCTTTATAAGCATCCAGTGATTGTGTGGAACTTTTTTTTTTTAGTAGCTGGAGATGTGATCTCTTGGAGAGAGAAACCATTTTTTTAACAAGGCAATGTTATTTCCTGAACTTTTCTCCTAAGTTTTAGGGTCAAAGACAATGTTTTTTAAACTTCATGAGGCAAAATGTAATCTGTGGAGTAGTAATCTGTTCAGATCAAGCTGTTTTGCTCAATAAAATGATCTTTTAGAAGACTTTTTAAAGAAGGAAAGAAATACTACAACTGCACCCATACACACAAAATGTCATTAAGAATTGCTGCAGATGGATAGCACTATAGAGAACATGACTGGATACCCTGATATTTTATGAGAGTACTGCCATGTCTTGATGAAGGACAAGCTTGGAGACTGCTACAGAGACACCCAATGGCTGGTTCCCCTTGTATATAATTTACCTTCTTGCTGTGTGACTCAACCCATGTGTGTATTTCATCATTGGTTGCCCTGGTTTTATTAACTGATACACATGTACCACTGAGCACAAGACAAATAAATCCTTTTTGTGGGCTACATTCAGTCTGAACAAGCACAAGTAGTACAATTTCAAATTTACATGCAAGATCTTGTATGACAACAGAGATCATGCTTCACTGAGAAACTCATTAGGCATAATTTCAAACAATCTAATTTGTTAATTTCAGAAATTTCATACCCTCATGAATTACTTTTTTCTTTAGGAATCTGCAAAATCTGAAGTAATTTCTCACTGAATTTTATGATCAAACATTGTCCATATAATTGACTGTGAGAAGGCAAAGACCTTTCTTACTTGTATACTCATAAGGAAACAGCTTACCTGTATGTGAAGTTCTCTAATGCTGAGATCTCAGATGTTATTTTTTGCTTCTCTAAATTTCAGTGTTGCTTCATGATGCTTCATTTTCTGTAGTGTAGCTTTGTGATTTTTTTGCTAAGCCGAAAGGTACAAACTATAACCTTTGCTTCAGAGGTACCACAAAGGAAGAAATTATACATTTAAACAGTTCGTTGAATTGTTATCTGAGAGTATGAAGATATTAATGGGATTTCTATTATAAATTCACTTGACCAATACTCGAACACGAGGCACCTAGCTCCCCCCCGTTACTTAGTCTTTCCTGAAAGAGAGACCTGGAAACTTGATAGAAAACTAAATGTAGGGCAACTTTGGTTTTAGTGTTAAATGTGTTTAAATAGCAGTTGCTTATCATGCTATTTGACTGACATATTCTGAAAGAACATGTATGTACAGTTTGCAGTTTGGTCTCAGTTTCTAATTATTTCGAATGATAGTTTTGGTCTCTGTTTAATTAAGGTTTCTCCATATTTGGCCTCAAAACTTAATCTACCACTGGTTTTATTTCATTACTTCTATTGAAATTTGAGGTTGGGTCATACACTGTTGTAAGTGGTAAAGCTTTTAATGTCAGTGAGAATATGCATAATGCTGAGACTGTCTACCTTCAAAGTATGTTAGGCTGCATCGTCTGTGAACTGCCCAAATGCTATGCCTTGCTATGTAATATCCCCAAGGGGAAGGAATGTGAGGAGTATGAATATTAATGCTGCTATCCTCTTTCCTGTGTTAGGTTTGTCTGCAGAAGTCAGGATTTTATTTGTTTTTCCTTTTATCTACTTAGGGGCCTCGAGGCTTTCCTGGTGCTCCTGGTCTCCCAGGTCTCAAGGGGCACAGGGTAAGAGACAAGGTTTTCCCTCTCCTTATAAATGGTATTTCAGTATAAAGATACTAGACTTGCCAGCTGTAGCTGAATTACTGGCAGTCAAGACAGGGCCTTGCAGAAAAGCCATGCTATTCCCCTTTAAGCTGACCTCTGTATTACATTCTCTACGGCTTTCTTCACTCTATTTTCAAATGTTCTGGGAATCTGGAAGGAGCTTGCTTGAGCCTTGCCAAGCTTCAGAAAGCACCAACCTGACAGTTCTCTCATTTTGTTGGCAAGTCTTGCATTAGGGTGGGGAACTTGAGATGTGGATATGTTTGCAACATGGAGTGATTACAAATTACCAATTTTTCTGGCCAGAATTTTACACTGGGGAGGAATAAATGGGTTTCCTATGGCTCAGAGCCACCTCCTTGTTGTTTTAGGATATTTTTTTTTTAATGTTCTTGTTTTAAAAAGGAAACCAAATCCAAGGAAATGTACCTTGTACAAATGGTTTCCATTTAGGAGATGTTTAAAAACTTTATTCCATCTGGGTTTTTTATTTTCTATTTTTTTCCTTTCTTACTCTTGCCACCTCAGATCCATTCTTGACACCAATATTGACTTATTTTAACAACAATAGTAAGAATGCTCTCAGTCTGTACATATATAAATGCAATTTTCTGATATTTTTATAACTTACAGGGGTTGAAAGGACTTGATGGTCCAAAAGGTGAAATTGGAGCAGCTGGAGCAAAGGTATTTTCATGGCCCAAAGAACTAAATGCTTAAGCATGTTTTCTGTAATGCCAAAATGATGAAAGATAGTAGATGTTTTGGACAAGGCTTTGAAACCTTTCCTGTCAGTGCTAATTACATGAAATGAAGAGGCTCCATGGAATTGCCCATTATTACTATGAGTTTTATTCATATAAAGTGCTATACAATGACATATCTGGGCTTTACAAAGAAGGTTGTTCAACAGTGCCAGTCAGTTTCAGCTGGAGCTCAGTTTCAGGCCCGTAAGATATCATTGGGTGAATTGACACACAAATGACAGTTGTCATCTGTGACACATATGTAACACTAGAAGCAACAAAGCCTGTTAACTAACAGCACATGCACATCTTGTAATTTTATACAAACTTGACCAGTTTGTGGCTCTTGTTGGCTTTATGTGACCAAGTTGAGAGATAAAAAGTTTTTAAACATTTTTTTTAATGTAATGTAATATAATAATATAATAAACAAAACACCACATCACATCAAATCAAATCCTATCATATCACAATGCCTAACTAAAACTGACTCTCCTTTTTCAGATTACAGTACTAGAGGTTGGCTTAAAAGAAACTGTGCCTTAAAAGGCACTGGGGAAGTGAGAGAATATATTTTCTCCAACAGACTATTTTTCACCTAGCAATGTTATTTTCTTAGAATTTTTGGCTCTCACTGGTACTGCAGCACCTTTACAGCATCAGCTCAAAGCACTGGTAACACTGGATAGCCAGCTGGAGTCAATCCTTTCAAGATGGGCTCAAGGCTGAAACATTAGGTGACAATTATGGGTGGGACAGAAATATTCCTTAAGATTAAAGACGTGCTAAATGAAGTATATCTTCCAAATATCTAAATTTCAATATGAAACCAGTAGTTAAGGAGAGCTTGTATAAGAAATTTCTTTCCTGTTATTGCCTGCCACTTCCTGTGGAGGCAACAGCAGAAGACTTGGTACAAGCAGTGCAGTAGGTGGTACGGGCAGTTAACTGCAACAGCTAGGAGTTAAATCTACTTAACTGAAAATATGGCATTTCCCACCAGTATGTTGAACAGTGCCCTTGGTACGTGTGATGTGCATAGGTCACTATGCAAATCTGCCTCTTAGGTCTAACATAAGCATGGAGCACAGGAATGAAACATGTAACTCCATTTTCCTCTAACTTGTTTCCTCTAATTGTGTAATTTCATTTCTGCTTCTAGGGAGAATCTGGACCAACAGGTGCCATGGGTGCAACAGGTCCCCTGGTGAGTGGCATGTGTATTGGCTATTACAGAAATGGCTGTAAGATTGTAAATGCTACTGCCAGTAGGAATTTTAATGAGTAGTTTTCATTCAAATGCTGGTTTGGACAACATAATACTTGTGATCAGCATAACATGGCAAAAATAGACTCTCAGTGGTGCTTCTGGAAGTAAAGCACCTTTCTGACAATGACGTCTCTCTGTGAAGCACCATCTGGTGTCATGCAGAATGTAATATCCCTGAAGTAGAACGTAATTTGTGAATGAGATGTAGTAAATAATGAGATTGCGTTAGTGTCCTTGGTGAGTATATACAGAATTCTAGTGTGTTTATAACTGGAAATACTGTTGGAATAGGAAAAGAGAAATCACAGTCTATTATATTTCCACTGGGCAAGCCTGTGAGGCTGCAGTGGTTTAGGTAAGCTGCTACTTTTTTCCTGCTGTAGGACAAGATAAGCTACTTGCAGGAGGGAAAAAATACAGCTTGGTTCTGTAACTGTTGTTCACATCATCTGTGATGTGCTCGTAGTCTCAGTAAATCTCTTCATGTTGATAAAAGTAAATGAAGAAGTCTGAGCAGAAAATCATCACAGAGTGATGCAGTGTAAAACAATGCAAAAGAAAAGGAAGTATGTTAAAAAAGTAAAAAGCAAAGAAGACAAAACCAAGAGGGGGTGGCATGTGTTCACTATGGGGGGGAAGTGTGGCAGGGGGAAATCAACTGAACTGTTCCCTCCTTTTATATGTTCTTCCGTGACAAGTTCCTAAATAAAGTGCTTTTTGTTCTCTCTTCAAGGGACCTAGAGGAATGCCAGGAGAAAGAGGTCGAATTGGGCCACAGGGTGCCCCTGTAAGTAGGATCTTCCTTCTCTTTCCTTGTTTTACTTAAATTGTTCCCTTATTTTACTTAAATCTAAATCCCTGAGCCTTGAAGTGTTTATTCATGTAACTGCTAGTCAATTCCATGGGGAGTTCTGCTCTATCTTAAGAAAGTCAGGGCTGAGCAGGATTTTGTGGGGTGAGGCTTTTACTCTAAATTTTAAAAGTTGACAGTTTTGAAAGAAGAATGCTATATGGTACTTTCTTATAACAGAGCTGCCCGTAGGGCCAAGTACCTCACAGCACTTGACATTTTTCTGACAAAAAAAATTGTCATTTCTGTGAAATTTTATGTGAAAGGCTATTTTCACCAAAAATTACTGAACTATAAATAATATGTATTAATTTTTTGAAGAAAGTTTGAAATAAAAGTTTAGACTTTCAATTTAAATTAAGTCTTATAATTTAATTGCTGGTAATAAAACTGTCTTAAAAATATTTTGATTTTCAACACAAAGTGGGATTAGCTTTGACAGGAGTTCATAGTTGAGCAGAAATTTCTGTTGCTTTACACCCAGTGTCAGCTATTGTTTTTTATGGAATTTCTCTCTATGACACTTATGTGCTCCACTTATGTTATGTGCTCATGCAATGAGACTGTCTAACTACTGGCCTCTCTGAAAAGAGAAATCCATTAACTTGAAGGGGAGCATGTTATAAATATTCAGTCTTGTCTATTATCATGTGCAGGGTGGACGTGGCCAGCATGGTATGCCTGGGAAGCCAGGGCCAATGGTAAGTTTCTTTCTTAGTTGTCTTTTCTTTTTTTATTTACCTTATAATGGTGGTCACCTTATATGATAATCACTTTCCCTCTCATACTACCTGAAGAAGCACGAGAAAATTGTTGGCAGTTTCTGGTAATAGTCAAGGGCACCTGGAATTATCTGTGAATGGTTCCTAGCTCTATTATTTTAGCTCTAGTGATATCCTCTGAGAAATAATACTCTGTAGTTTGCTTCATCTAAAGGTTTTAGTTTGCAGAGGAGTAGGCTTTAGCATCTTCATTGGAGGGGTGATACTTTGCTGCTTTCATGAAATGAGGCCCATACTGTAGGGAGAAAAGTGTCTTAAAAGATACACACTGCAATATAAACCAGTTTATAAGTACATATTATCTTCCTGCACATACAAAGTTGGCAAATGAGATTGTACTCATTCTCAGCAAGAAAAATGCATTTTACTGCATTTCCTGCAATTGATAGTGAAAAATGTGTTAACAATAGCCTTTTGAATATGGAGAGACACACACTGAACTGAAGAAACAGAAGCCTATGTCTGAATATCTGCCAAACTGAGAAAGCCTGCATGACTGCAGAAGATCTGACACAACTGCGACAGGGCTGTTTAAACTGTGGATGTCAGTGTATCAAAGGGTGATGGTTTCAATCCTACAATTTGGTCTCACAGCACATTTTCAAAATGTGTTTGAGTGAATTCACATGGGTATTAGGAAGCCAGTGTGATGATTCACATACAAACAGTTAATTACGTGTTGCTTTTGCAAGTGAAAACTTATGATGCTTTTGTACTATTTGTGCAAAGTCAGCTTCCACTTTAAAAAATGTGGTATTCTTTTTTATTTCCTTTTTTTTCAAAGCGTTACTTTTGGGATGTGGTTGACAGTCTCTGTCCATTTATGCAGACAGCCCGAACCTTTCCCTCTCTGTGTAAAAGCAAACCAACTGAAAGCCCCCAAACATCCCATGTTTTTCAAAAAACAAACCAGAACAAAAAAACCCCCACACTAAAACCACCACCCCACCCCCAAACCTCCAAGCACCTGCATACTGTCTGCAATTAAAATTTCATTCCCTGCATACTCTTTATTTAGAAGTGATACAAGTCCTGAGAAAAATTAATTTTCCTGTGTCATCTTAATCAAAAGACTCTTTTATTAAATTCTTCATTGAGAAATAATTAACTGTAATAGAAATAAAAAAATACTGAATTTCTAGAAGCTGCAAAATTTCTTTATTAATTGTATCAGGAATGAAGGGCAATTCATTAGAAGAAACTTTCTATTAAAAGATTTTTCAGTATCTGAAACTGTTCAGTTTTTTGTTTGTTTGGGTTTTTTTTTAAAAAAAAACAACAAGCCAACAAAAAACCAACTGGGTCCTGAGCTGTGAAATTCTACCTGAAAGTTGATTTTTTTTCTTTGGCATCATATATGAGCTCAGCTTCACTGGACTTGTTATCCCGTTGGCTAACATTTTTGGTAAAATTCCATGTAGTGTCACAAGGGAGATAGTGGTACTTAATGCATATGTTTCTCATTGGAGGAAGTGTTAATGAAATACATTGTTATTTGGGTCAGTGAGGTGGTACAGCATAATTCTGGAACTCTTCCTGCAATGAGAGAGATTTGGCAGACGTGCATTTGTGATCCAATAAACTGGGACATAGGTTTTCAAAAAAATACTTAGTGAGCTCTTACATCAGTTCTGTAGAAATCCATGCAAGGTTGTGGCAGAAATGTTGTCTGTAATGAGTGCTCTGGGGGGACAGATTGTTCTTATTAAGTTTTTCAGTGGAGCTTTATTACATAGAAAATTTTTTTTATGGTATGCATCATATTTTGCAAAAAAGAAAATCAGGAAAAGATAAAGAAGAACCATATGGAAACAGTGTTGTAGTGAATATTAATAACCACTGTGTGCCGCCATCCAGAGAGTTTATAATACAGTAGAAAGATCTGTTGAATGTCTTGTTCAGAGCAAAAAGCATTATGAAAATGAAAATAATTTACAGATTTACTGAAAAGCCCTTAATTGGAAGTTTTCTGTTTAGCAAAACAAGGTTTGCATTATATTGTACAGGTATATTCAAGTGTATACGTGAAGTTTGCTTTAAGTGTGTACTTCAAGTTTGTTTTCTAGTGAGTTTGGACAGCCTGCCATGTAATGCAGCCCCAGCTGTTCTCATCCCAGCCCCATACTTCATGTCCTTGCAGCCACATGAGGTACACCTGCACTCTGCAGCACCACCAGAAATTCTGCTGTAGAAGGAGCAATTGTGTAGCCACTTCAATATTACACTCTGCTCAGCCTCTCCCTTCTTAGACACAGCATAGACTGTCTCAAGATATAATGCTATTTGGGAAGAGCTGCACTGCTTTCAGGAGCTGAAGGTGCACCTCTGCACAGCACTGTGTTTCATGGTGTGGCATCCTCTCCAACACTTCCTTTTCCAGAAATACCTGCCTATCTCTGAACAGAGATCCAAGCAGTAAAGTCTCTGCAGTATGTGTCTATACATCATTGAAAATTTGATACAAAATATGTGTTTTAAAGCTTGTGAATGAATTTTTCTGTGAATTTTGTAAACTCAGTGGGACAGAAGAGTAGGAAGCATGGCATAAAGTTGCATAGCCCCTAATTATATTTTCACTTGTCATTTTCACTTGTTGCTTACTACAAAAATCTTGCCTAGCAATCCAGTTGTTTTAATGTAGATGTGGCTTGTATTTCTCTTTTTCATGAGATTACTGTTTTAAGTCTGAAAGAATCGAAACTCTCCTTTGCTACATTCTGTAGGACAAATTGTGATCCTTTAACAAATATCTGATCTTTTTATTTCTGTACCACAATACCATAGACATAAAAAGAGGATATAACAGTATGTTAAAAACTCAAATTGAAAAACCATTGCTGTAACTGTCAACTGTACACATTGCAATTTGTGCATTAATAACTGAATCAAGAGCTGTAACTGCTGAAGTCAGTAAATACATTATTAAAATACTGTACCATAATTCTATAAAATGTATCTGTAGCACTTAGAAAAATGATTGTTATTTTTGTTTTGTTATAAACAAATGTTTTATAACTAAAAAATACACTTAATCCCAGAACCATATTCACCCAACTATTAGATACTAGTCTGTGATCTAAACTACAGAATTACAGCTTTGTGTCTGTCTTTTATAGGGCCCACTTGGCATAACTGGTTCTCCAGGTTTTCCAGGTGCTCCAGGTGTAAAGGTAAAAAACAAAGTACCTTGTTAATATGCCTTAAGTCCATAGAATAGAAAATGTGTACTAGACTACACAGGTTTCAGACTGGCATGCATGGAAGTCATTAAGAGTTGCTGTGACATCAATTTTAGTCAAGACCTTGAGACAGAAGATAGAAATCAGAGGCCAAATGAAGCAGTTGCAATTTACCACAGTTAGGATGCTGTCTTTGCTTTCACTTTTGCTTGAGCTAAGGAGTGATTATAAGATGATTGTCATGCAGTGCCTCAGGAATCTTGTCCAGTGCAGTCAAGAATAACGAGATGCATTATTACAAGTTAAGTTACGAGAACAAGTCTAAGACAGTATTTAAGCAGTAACTTATAGTGCTGAAACTTCTAGTTTCAGCTGAGGACACTTTTTGAGATAACTTAGACTGGTTAGACAAATGCCTGAACCCTCTCAGAGATGTACTGCAGCTCATTATGATAGAGCACATGATGTTTGCCACCTTTTATGGCGCATACAGCTTCCTTTCACTTCTTATATTTGTCCTCCACCCAGTTGCTCTTCTTTGTTCCTCTGCACTCCTAAAATATGATAGGAAAATATTATGTAAGAAGAAACTCTCAATTAGTCAGATAGCCAAGTTCAGCAGATGTTTTGTGTTCTGAAGCTGGGAACATTCACAAAAGGGTTTTTTGGGAACAAGTCTTAACAAGAGGATTAACATAACATATACAATTAAATGATAGGCCTTTTAGTGCATGTCATCAATGTTTTGGTATGGCTAAGCACAAGTTAATACCTAAATAAATGTTTGGAGAAGCTATCATATGATGAATCAGTGGAAACTTTGGAAAGGAGAAGCCATCTTCAAGTTTGATCATTGGCTGATGTAAAGTTGGAAGATCTGTGTTGAACTCTAAAAAGCTAAGCAGACTATACAATGAATGTGTGTATTTCAGCTATGAAGATGTGATATTAACACACACCAGTTCCAAAAGACAAATTTGCTATAGAAAGAGGCTTCAAAGGAGGTATGAGGAAGAATTTTTTTATATGAGCATCTGGTCCAATCTTACAGGGATTTTATGTTTAATCCAGTGCTGCAAAAGTCAGTTAATCTGCACTGTGCAAAAAAACCCCAGATGTGTTATGATTTCCAAATCATAAGCTTTAGTTATTACGGAAGCTAAAAAAAGTTACCAAGTACGTATCCATGTACATACTTGGATTTTAGAGAGAGATGTCTATCTAAACTATTTTATCTGATCTGGGTCACGGTTGTTATAGTACTGCTTCTCTGTAGAAAGTTTCTTTGTCCATGTATACATTGAGGAAAAATTCTGTTTGCCCTCTTTAAGTTTACATTCACATAAAAGTAGTAGAAGCAGAACTAGGTAAGCAAAAATCTATTTTAAGGATAATGAGCTATTTAAAATTCTGAATTGTTGTTTTATAAAATCAGTATTCCTCCTTAGTTACTTCATAGCACTACTTTGTAGAGCAAAATAATCTCCAATTGTTTTCTTGTACAAAATCTCAGGGTGAAGCAGGTCCAACAGGACCTCGTGGTCCTGAAGGTCCTCAAGGACAGAGAGGTGAAACGGGTCCACAGGGCCCAGCTGGATCGCAAGGTCTTCCTGTAAGTATATTAAATTGAGTTCCTCAGTTCTTAGTTTGTGCATGTTGCTTGTTTGTAAGGAACTATAACACCCAACCCAACTTGATAGACATTGTTGTGTACTCAAACTGCTTTTTTCTCAGGAATGAAAAGGTCTCATTCATTTGTTTTGTGCTTATTTTGTTGAAAATAACTCTTCATTGATTAATTAAAACAACTTGGAAAACTGAAAGGTACACAGCTTTATATAGTCTCAATCCTAGAAGTACTTTAAAGATTAAACTTAAGATCTCAAAGATCATTAACTTTTTTGTGTTGTTACTCCAGTTGGCATTTGCACAAGTAGATCATATGTGTTATTTATTTAATTTATTGTCTTATAAGACCAGACCTTATTGGTCTTCTAAAGTGGATAAAATAATTATTATCTGCTTTTGTTATCAATATCCTTCTCATTAGAATTAATTTTAATGATTGGTATGTTATCTGTAGGGTACTGAAGGGACAGACGGTTCTCCAGGTGCTAAGGGCCCTACTGTAAGTAATCCTATCACCTGCTGAAGAAATCAAGTAAGTGAATTCACTTTATTTTCTTAATTTTACTTGTTCCCTTACCGTACTTGCTTTTCTTTCTATCTGTAGGGATCTCCAGGGACTGGAGGCCCCCTTGGTTTATCAGGTCCACCTGGCTCCCCAGGACCACAAGGCAGTACTGGCCCACCGGGTATTCGAGGCCAGCCGGTAATGATGTCTTTGTCAAAATTGTCATGTCTAGCAAATGTGTCAGTCTATGAAACTAAAACAGTGACCCGTATCCTGGGCTCCATCAGGAAGAGAGTGGCCAGCAGGTGGAAGGAGGTGATTCTCCCTGTCTACTTGGTTCTCATGAGACACAACCCTGAGTACTGTGTCTAGCTCTGGGGTCCCTAGCACAAGAGGGACATGGACCTGTTGGAGTGAGTCCAGAGGAGGGCCATAAAGATGACCGAGGGCTGCAGCACCTCTCCTATTAAGACAAACATAGAGAGTTGGGCTTGTTCAGCCTCGAGAAGAGAAGGCTTTGGGGAGACATATAGCATGCCTCAAGGGCGCCTACAAGAAGTCCAGAGTGGGACTTTTTACAAGGGTGTGTAGGGATAGGATGACGGGGGATGGCTTTAAGCTAAAAGAGGGTAGATTTAGATTAGATATAAAGAAGAAATTCTTTACTGTGAGGGTGGTTAGACACTAGAACAGGTTGCCTAGAGAAACTGTGGCTGCACCATCCCTGGAAGCATTCCAGGCCAGGCTGGACAGGGCTTTGAGCAATCTGGTCTAGTGGAAGGTATTCCTGCCCATGACAGAGGGTTGGAACTAGGTGATCTTTAACTTCCCTTCCAATTCAATCCCAAGCCATACTGTGATTGTATGATTGACAACGGGGTTCCTTTAAAGAAGATAGCAGGATGCTAGTGAGTATGCCAAAACTTGTGTCTTGTGAATCTTCTGTGTATCCAAAATACTGGGATTGCTTTCTTAAAGGTCTAAGAAAAAAAAGAGTGTCTGTATAACCTTGGACAAACAGTAACTGTTATCTCCTGGAATTGTCAAATTTAAGTTCATTTTGATAACAAATATATACATATAATATATAAATAAATAAGCACACTAAGGGGAAAGACAAAACATTATAATCATCTATTGTATTGCCTACAGCTAGTCACTAAACTAGAAACTGTTTTTCTGTTTCATAGCAAAATACAAGATGGTAAAAAAGTTTATGCAGAGCTTTAACCTTATGGATGTTATTTGTGTGTTACCAGGGAGACCCAGGTGTCCCAGGTTTCAAAGGAGAAGCAGGACCCAAAGGTGAACCTGTAAGTCTCCATTGTGTAAGATGAAAAGAAATCACAAAGGCTTGTATGAGTATTTTATAGATTCTTAAAGTTTTCAAGACACTTCTGATGCTTGTAAATCATGAGAGTAATCATAGTGGAACAAATCAGAGTGAACCTGACTAGATGGCAAATGAATGGCGAAGCAGGTCCTTCAATGTTATAAATTGCCTACTCAATAGGCAATAAGACTCAAGGACAGAAAACACTATTAGTGCATCTGCTGAGGTTTCTGTAGCACTCAGAATGACTCTATTACAGTTTCCCAATCTCATATGAAATGGATTCATGTGATCCTGGACATTTAAGAGCACACAGGTCTGCATGCTAATAGTAATAAAAACATCGTTTTTATTTTACAGTGGTATTTAATACATTTATACTTATGCGGCTATGTATATATTAGTTATATTTTCTTCATACATTAAAATAATACAAATATTTATACATTTATGGTATGAAGAGCTGTGTAGCACATAGCTAATATTTATGAAAGATTATTTGAGAACATGGGTAATTCCATTCTATAACCATGTGAATTTTGGAAAAAAAGTGATTCTGCAGAGTTAGAATCAGTTTGACTTGTCAGTCAGTCTTTGGTTTTTCTTTCTCACTAGTTGAATGATCATGTAATAACTGCCAGAAACATACGGACAAAGTAATGGTTTCCTTTCCACTGACTGTCTTCTCCTGTCAAAATTGCTACTACAGTCTCACTGAATTTTGAACCCTTTGCAGCTTGGCCAGTTGAGAATAGTAAATATAAATGTGTCTGACCAAATAGGTGACTATTACGAGCACTATACAGCTGAACTGCAGATACCTTTCACTCAAAGTGCACTTAATGAAAAATTATGAGCATTATAAAAGAGAAAAACTAATGCTGAAAAGCTGCACTTTTTAAGTAATTCAAACCCTAATTTTTTTTCCTCTTTTATTTGGAAAAATGTTTATCACATTTAGAAGACACTCCTTTTCAATGTACCTGAGAATTGATAAGCTAACAGTAATTTTGGCTTTTTTGAACATTTTACTTTCACTAGGGTCCACAAGGTCCTCAGGGTCCCATTGGCCCTATAGGTGAAGAAGGGAAAAGAGGTCCTCGAGGTGATCCAGGGTCAGTAGGTCCACCAGGTCCTGTTGGAGAGAGGGTAAGCAATTCAAAGGAATACTATGTCTTGAGAAATGCAATGCTATGCCAAAAATCCTGCTGATGTAACTACAAGTTTTCTCACAAGTTCGTTCTGGGTATAGTCAAACTTTATTTTCCTAACAGTAGCTTCATACTGTTTGTTGTGCTTTAAGCCCAGCCAGCAACTCAGAACCATGCAGCCGCTCACTCACTCCCTGCCTTCTTCCTCCTGCTCCTGGAGGGATGGGGAGGAGAATCGAAAGAATGGAACTCCCACGAGTTGAGATAAGAACAGTCCAGTAACTGAGGTATAACACAAACCGCTGCTGCTGCCACCAATAATAATAATGACAAGGGAAATAACAAGGGAAGAGAATACAACCACTCACCACCTGCTGACCAGTACCCAGCCTGACCCGAGCAGTGATCTAGCCCTTCCTGGTAACTGTCCCCAGTTTATATACTGGACATGATGTGCTGCGGTATGGAATACCTCTTTGATCAGTTTGGGTCAGGTGTCCTATCTCTGCTTCATCCTGGCTTCCCCTCCTCCCTGGCAGAGCATGAGGCTCAGAAAGTCCTTGTTCAGAGTAAACATTACTGTGCAGCAACTAAAAACATCGGTGTTATCAGCATTGTTCAGAGGCTGAAAGTCAAAACCAC
>JAOEHX010005973.1:21490-60333 GCA_025448015.1 Bolborhynchus lineola | reverse complement strand
GGCAGTGTTCAAGGCCGGGTTGGACAGAGCCTTGGGTGATATGGTTTAGTGTGAGGTGTCCCTGCCCATGGCAGGGGTGTTGGAACTGCATGATCTTAAAGTCCTTTCCAACCCTAACTATTCTATGATTCTATGATGAGCCCTCAGTGACATGGAAAGGCAGGAGCATTGTGGTTCCAACTTAACCACCAGTGACTGACCATAGCCTGGTCACTGTGAAAACTTCCTAAATCTTTTAGAATTCATAGTATTTGCATGTGTATTTTCCAACTCAGTCAAATGGCTTTCTGAAGAGAGAATAATACAGTGTGAAATCAGGCCCACTGCCATTTGATGGCACTTCTGAACCTTTGACTTGCTTCCCCCTCTCTTTCTCAACCTCTTGCTGGCCCGGCCAGCCAATTTCCCCTGAATGTGTTCATTTGTTAACAAGGGAAGGCAGTTCATTTCATGATTTCTTACGCCTGGTTTGACCTAGATGGTTCCAGAGGGATAACAGTACCTCAACGGTATCAATTGGTGACCCTCTGTGCTCGAAGGATAGACGTGAGAGGGCAACCTATAAGAAAGTCTGCAATTACTTGGAAAAATGGATGAAATATCTAAGTCGGCTGCTCTTTTCTTTCGCTTCCAGCAATTATCTAAGGCAGCTACTGAGACCTAACTACTAAGGATCCATGCAAATATCTGCTGTGCTTGTCTGATCAATGATTCAATAGGCAAAGAGGGGCCTTTTTTCCATGCTCATCTTTGATTTCTGCACAGAACTATGCTAAGCTTGTGTTTCCCAGATGAAAGCAAGTGATACAGTTTATGCTAAAATGACAAAACAATTTGAAAGCGAATGTGTATAACGGAGAGAAGAACTTAAGCACATGGTTGACATTATTACGTTTATTTCTCAGTGAGACCTGTCTTTCCATGACACTAATCAGAAAACTGGGTCACCTCACAATGGTAATTTCCTTGGAATCTTGAAATTCATGAGTCAACCTGATCCCTTTTTAGCTGAACATTCACTAAGCACAGTGAGGCTGGTGGAGCTCAGCTAGCTCATCACACTTGTCATCGACTGTATGTGAAGAGTTTATATCCTTAATGGGATCAAAGGTTTTATCAGTGATCCTTCGTAAATGTAAACAGATGAAATATTTTCCTATCAGCATTGATTCCACACCTGACATTTCTTCTGTTGATCAGTTAATGGTTATTGTCCGCTGTAACATCAGATGAGGAAGGTTTATTACTTCCTTAACAACCAAGAACCATGCTAAACAACAGCCCTCACCCCAACTTGTTTGAATCCATCTTGCAACAGCTGAATATTAATCACATCATTTGCCATTGCCAAGGACAGATTTTAAATAATGCTAGTCTGGACAAGATGAGGAACTTTTCCAAATGTTGCACTGTGATTTAACATGCAGATCTCCCATTAAAGTCAAATAGAAGTCAGTCAGCTAAAATCCCAATCATCCTGCAGGAATTTAGACCTAGAAGGGGCTCCAGACAAGGATTTGTGAAATTAAAGCATCAGCAGAGAATGCCATGCACTTAGATTTTATTGACAACACAAAATGATGCTGTTCTTTAGTGTCCTTTAGTGTTAACTCCAGATAGTTCCCTGCAGATTTATGCAATATTCCTGGGAATATGACACATTCCTGAACCATGTTACAGAAATCAATGAACTAAGGCTCATCATGTTCTTTGGCTGTGGAATATTGTCCTTGCTTGGCATAAGGAGGAACTATGTGACGAAAATTGCTTGCCTGTAGTATTACAAAATTATAGTGATGCAGAAAACCAACCCTATTTCAATTAATTATTTTTACTGGAGGGAAAAACCCCTACAAAAAGAACCAGTCCTAGAAATATTTCATACTATTATAGGATGTAGTTCAATTATATTGAAAGGGAAAAATGTTTCAAGTCCTATGAAAATAAAGGAGAAATATCTTGTGTTGTTAGAATTTTCCATCTAACCTCAAAAGAAGGGTTTTTTACCAGATTTTGATTCACCAAAGATAAAAAATATACCACTCTGAACTGCATAAATTACCTCCTGCATGACTGACCAAACCTGGAAACAGTACCAATTTGATAAGAAGGACATTTTAACCCAGCTAGAATCAGAGAAGTTTCTCTGGGTGGCATATGAGTAACTCAGGTTCACGCAAGTCAGTCATAGCCACAGATGTAGAAGTGAGCCTCTGGGCTTAATATGCAAGAGTTGATCTCTTGTCCCTAAATCATTGTTAGCACTGATAACTGGATAACCAGGAGTACATCCAAACAGCACAGTACAGGCTGTACAGACATATTGAGAGAACACTGACCTGGGACTGGGATCTCAGCTGATCAGCCAGGCAGAGCAAGACCCATTCAGAGACACTGGATATACAGCCAGAGTCCTTCAGAGCTAGCTGGTGCCTCTCTGCACAGAAGGATGTTTTGCTGTGAGATCTTTCCTGCAGAGATTACTAGTAATCCTTTGTGCTGCATTCCATGATTCCTGAGTCATGCAAAAGGACATTGCATACTTAGCATATTCCAAATCTGCATTTTTCTCTGCTCTTTTTTTCCTAAACTGATGTCCATCACAATCTTCACCCATGTTAGTCTGAAAGTACCCAAGCCTGCCTGACCTTAGATGCTAACATTCATCCCTGGAAAATGATCGTGTGGTAGGAAGGAGTCAGTGAGTCAATGGAATGAGAAATAAAGCTGTATTTGCATCATTGAGTGATGAAAGATAAAACATAAATCAAAATGAGACTGAGGTCAACATATTATTAGAGATCAAATTACCATTAATGCTAAATTGGAATTCAGAGATTAATACTCATCTCACAGAGCTGATGTAAAGAAAGTAGCTCTCCCCAAATCTCCAGTCGAGATCTACTACTGATGGCCTGACTGTATAAACACTTACTGCAAGTACTGATACTGGGAGTGCTTCCCCGTTTGATGAGTAAACATGGACTACTGCAGGAATAGGTCTAAGGGCTGCAAGCCCCTCAGGGCGGGCTCTGCTTCTTCCTCACACACACTGCACAAACAACATACAATGTAAAAGGTTTCATGCTTTGCCTTACCAAGTTGTTAACTGAATGAATGTATCATCATTTCTTCATTAATGGGTATCCTTATGATCCTATGCTTTGGAACTAAAAGCCATTTCCCCAAAAGCCTAAATGAACAATGTTTTTCTCACTTCTGCCTTGCAGGAATGGCAGAAGTAGCTGCCTTGCAATGCTCACACTGCACAACTCCAACATATGGCTGGTTCCAGGGAAATTATTGCACCCTTTGTTACAAGATGGGAAATTTCAATTACTGCTTTGGGAAGAGTTTCCAAACAGCAACGTTTAATCCAGAGTTCAACTATGGGATCTTTCTACTGAGAAGTTACTGGATATAAAAGCCTGTACTGTTTTCTTCCCCCTCCCACTATGTAGCTTAATTTCTGAGGTAGTCACCCTCCTTTGCTTGCTTTTCTTCTCACTGCATGTCTTTTCTGTTCTTGCAACCCAGTTGACTCACTGTTGGGAGAGTGGCCACTACAACCTCTCTTGACTGCTATACAAAAAATAGCAGTTTATTTCTTTACCACCTTTACTCCCTCCTGGAGCCACCCCCTGTGAAGACATGCTTATCTAGTCACCTGCACTGGGAGTACTCCAGGCTCTGTATATAGTGTGTATGGAAGAGACTGATAGGAGCACAGCTCATGCAAATGCTCCAGCCCATTTTTCTCTGAGGTTCATTTCCCTCCATGTTTCAGTGGTGTATTTCTGTTACAATTAGTCTGATTATAAAAGTCTTAAAGGTTAAGGAATTATTTCATTATGCTCAAAAGTGGCTACTGAACTGTAGACTTGAAAAGTAGTCTGGTAGGTACTTTCCAAGAAGGATATATTATTTTAAGGAAGGAGGAAAATAAAGTTTCCATAGACACATTACTGGATCATACCGTGTCTATGCATAGTTATGAAAAATGCATCAGGTGCTAGTAATGATCCAGGAAAAAACAAAGCCTATTTGAAATACAGTTTTTGATGGAGGGAATTATAAAAAATTCTCATACCCAGAAAGAGGCAGATGAATTCTGGCTTGAGAAGAAGATGTCTGTTTTAAACAGTGAAGGACATTAGTTTACATGGTATGCTATGTTGAGATATATCTTTGTCACCAAGACAAAGGGGTAGCTCAGCAAGATAATTCATTAGAACAACACATCCAACCTACATCCCATTTTGGTGGTGGTCTTTCTCCAGGGATGAGAACATCCTTACTTATGTACTTGTGCTATGAACAGATAAACCAGGTCTTCTAAGAAACTCTGTCCGCTGACTGCAGCTGGTCTTTGCACAGACTGACTGCAGTGGCTCTTTTGCTGTGAGAGGGTGAGACCACATTGTCACTCTTTGTGACTGGACGGGTCATTCCAGCTGCATCTCAAGATCAGACAGTCTCTCAGGTACAGTGAATCAAGGCATTGCTGGGCACCAAAAAATTCTGTAGACACTTTTGAGCATAGGGTCTCAGCAATAGAGCATGAGATGAGGATTACACTATTCACCTATTCACCTCACAACGGGGCTTGAAAATAAATCAGTGTTTGTGATTACTCAGCGACTAATGTGTTTTTACACACCCCTTTTTCAGTCCTGCCTCTTCCATGACATTATTCTTCCCTTTTAACCCTCTCCCAGGATAGGATAAAGCTGTCCTTACGTGAGTCAGGAGCCATGTAGGACACTCATTTTTATGCATTTATGAAATTCCAGCTAAAACAGAGGAGTCATCATTAACATGAATTCCATAATCACCCAGTACTATCAGCCATGTATCCCATCCCATGCTCCACATCAGAAGAGCTAATGGTTATAACACCACTACTCTGAGCGACAGCAAGCATAACACATCTTCCATCTCATACATACACCTTATGTGACATAGTCACCTCCCAGAGAGCTGTAGATGTGCTTGTGAGGATGCAGTACAAAAGTCATACTGAGGAAGGGGGATACCCTGGTGGTCTACTCAGCTGTGCAAAAGGCCAAACTCACAAGGTTCTATATTGGCTAAAACGCTGGTGTCTTGAAGGAGAACAGGAACTGCACCATGATCTCAAATACCTTGCTCTCCAAGATGCTCCCACGATGAAACCTTCCCAGAGCGACTGAATTCTCACTCCAGGACCCAAGTTCAGAACTGCAGGTTTCTGTATAAAGACAGCCAGGAACATGCTAGGCCTGAAACCTAGCAAGGCAATGAGCAAGGTCAGTTCCAACTTAATGAGACGGTGAAATCCCAGTAATGTGCAGGGGTGGGTGTTTTGTCCATCATTAAATCAGGAGACATGTAGTATTTCTAATGATTGATCCTGCTTAGGAGGTAGATGTTGAAAGTGAGAGTCATTTCTTGCAAGGGCCAGCACATCTGTGCATATGCAGCTAATGGCAAAGGAACATTGCAGATCACTGCCTGACTATGGGACTGAAAGTCTATGAACCCTTGTAATGCTCTAGGGAGTTCACAGATAAGCTCTTCTTCAATACATGTCCCTGTGCTTGGGCTGAAGCATCAGTTCCCCCACATGATAAAGCTGCACTGGAGAGTTGAGAGAAAAGCAGTGTAAGGCTGCATGCTCATAGACCCACCACAAATGATTCCAACACAGAGGAGAAATGACAGAAAGACTGATACAGGCTGCAGAAGAAGTGCAAAAACTTCATAATATGGAATAATGAGACTCGCAAACCTTGGCACTCTGAAGGGTGTGGGAGAGAAGACGTCTAGAAGGTTAAAACTACTGCAAATGAAAAAAGGTGCACCTATTAGCAAGGTGAAACCAAAACACCTGAGTTTTGTAATCTGAGAGTTGTGTATTAGGAACTTTCTACATTGAATTCATTTAACATTAGTTGTAATGTCCATGTCCAAAAACATAAGCAAACTCGAGGGAAAAGTTGGGGAAAAGAACTTTTGCTATTGCAATTTGCTCTTCTCAGCTTGTTCCCTCAATTTCTTAATTTGGCAGTATACAGTGAAGGAAGAATCACGATTAACAGCTTTCTGATGAACAGAAAGATCGAGAGCACACATAGAAAGATAGCACATATAACAGTCACAAAAGGATGAAAGCAATTTCATTAGAGCACTGGAAAACTATGCTGAATAGCCAGTAGACTGTTCAATCTACTTTATCAATTTCTCATCAGCATTGACCTCAACAAATTCTTGCAACTCCATATGACTGTCTCTTTTGTGAAGTACAGCCAGCACCTCCTGACCCTTGCTTTAATATACTTACTTTTAAAGTAGATAAAGAAGCACAAAAATGTACTTTCAAAAAGGCAAAATAAACACATTGAGCATCAACAAATTGAGCACTGGAGACTTGACTGCTTCTTAGCTTTGTGATGGAAAGAATGTGATTTACCAAGAAGTCAATAACTTCATAAATGGACTCCCAGAGACAACTTTTTTAAAAACAGCAAAAAAAGGGCACATGCAAATAAATACCTTTATATTGGCAAAGCATTCCACTTCAGTTCAGATAAACATCTGACTGCAAGCAAAATAGTCTTACCCATAGCTCACTGCTTTGAAAATCAACCTGCAAATCACTCAAGAACATTTGCTTTCTATATGTTTCTCCTAAGATTTCCAATTCTTTGATTGATCTAGGCAAAAACTATTGCCTGTGAGAGCTCCCACACACACTTTGGGGTTTCTTTTTACTTTCTCTTTCCTTTCTTAGCTGAGATCACAAAGTGTGAATATTGGAAAAAATATAATTACAAGTAAAAATAATATTTTTTAACTGAAAAACTAACCCTCAGTTTCTGAAACCAGAAATTGCATTGTTTGTTTGTTATTTTTTTTTGTTACAGGAGCTAGTTTTGTCCTAATAATGATACCGACTTTTCTGTGAATTCGTTTACATCTCGCATCATAGAACCACTGAACCATAGAAACATTCAGGTTTGAAAAGATCAAGTCACACCATTAACCCAACACTGCCAAGTCCACCACAAAACCACATCCCTAAATGCCACATCTACATCTTTGAAATACCTCGAGGGACAGGGACTCAACAACTTCCCTGGGCAGCCTGTTCCAATGCCCGATCACCCTTCTGGGGAAGGCATTTTTCCTAATGTCCAATCTAAAACTCCCCTGGAGCAACTTGAGGCCTTTTCCTCTTGTCCTATCATCAGCCCATAGTGGAGACAGAGAATCTCAAAAGTGCACAAACATAAAACTAAGGCATTTTGGTTATTTTATCACATAGTCAAATAGAAAACATCTCTGCAGTTAGCATACAGACATACGACAATTACAGATGTGTGACCCACAGACTTCTGTGCAGCTCACTTCCAATAACTCAGTCATGGCTATATTACACAATATAAAACTCACCCTTTCAGGCAGGGCATGCCAGCTCCATGGTTTTGACCACCACTGGTGCAACACACGGAATAGATGGGCCCAGAAGAAGCACTTACTGGAACTTCAGAGACATAGAGATGGTTGGAAGGCAGCTGTCAGATTCTGCATGTGCAAGGGATGTCAGGAAAAACTAGGTTGGTGTCAGTCAAATTATCTTGTCCATCAGTCTTTTAGGAAATACACTGAGAAGCCTAAAACAAGATGTTGAAAGAGATGGTGTTATTTCTTCTGTGAAATGAGGGGTTGTTTTATGTAGCAAATCTGACAACGAATTTCCAACATGAAAGAACCCGCTTACTACATCTTAGCTCCCTTACTTGATCCAAGGTTTTAGAATAACCCAAGAGTGTCAATCAGGAAGAAAACAATATAAAAAGACCTGATAAAAACTCAGAAGTTGTATCAGGCAAAGTCAAATGAAAGAAACCAAAAGGATCAACATCATGTTAACAGTTTTTTGCTTCTTCCACCACCTGCTGCAGATCTTCCTTTAAAGTGGCAGCCCTAATTTGACAAGTAATAAACCCCCTCAATCCCTCAGTATTGATGCCAAGGTCTTTGCAGAAACCCATCAGTTGAACTGTGTCCACTGCTTTGTCACATGCAGTAACCAGTTAAGCAAAATAGCATCAAAGGGGTAACTTCCTTCTCTTGGACACAGTAAGAAAGAGGTAGGAATGGGTATTTACTCCTTTCAGCAGCAAGCATCTCAGTTGTCAACCTCTTACTTCTGTCTATTGAGCATGCTCCTAAAAAAGCCATCCAGCCAAGGAAGCTACATTAAAAAGGTACATCACTCCTCTGCAGTAAGCTCATCCTTGAAACACACATGAACTTCCCTCAGTTTCATGGATAGTAACTTTTAAATCCTTTCCTTCTAGTGTCAGGTGGCATCACACTTGCAGTGCAGGTACAAATGATGCTTGCACCCAGTGAGACCCTAAATATGGAGACTGACTGATAGCTATGGCAGATAAAAATGGAGAACTTCCACAGAGGGTATATTTAAGCTGCTGGAGATATTGATATAACTTGTAACACTTAGATTAATGACAGGAGCATAATGTCAGTCTCAGTAAGAAGCTAAAAAGTCTATAGAAACAAGAGCATGAATTTCAAGACATTTGCTATTTTCTAAATGCCCTGTTTTGCCAGCATGCAGGATGCCAGAATAAAAGCTTGGCCACACCAAACATCTTCCCCAGTACTTCTACTAAGCTCCTTAATCAGGAGGAGCAATTTCTCCATTTCCCACTTGGAAAAGGAAGTGATAGTCAACATTTGGGCCACTCCTCATTTCACCATAAGTCTGCAGAGCTGTACCAATATTTCCTGTTATTTATAAAATAGGAGTTGTTTTGAACTACTACAGATTCCCGGATGACTCTTCAGTTTATTTACCATCTCTCATGACCGCACTTCCCTTGTATGTCTCACCCCAAATCTCAAGCATGGCATGAAAAAAACTCAAACGTGCTCTTCTTGCTGGGTTTAGTATGCACTTATTCACATCAAACCTCACTTGCAATTGCCAGAGCAACTTTCAGAGCAAGATGCTATTCAGCCCAATCGAAAGGTGTTAGACTGGTGGTAGTTCAGGAGCTCTCATGAATTGCTGCTAGCAGCAAACACGAAAGAGGTAGGACCTTACTGATGAGTTTAAAGAGCTAGAATACATTGTCATAGGATACTAGGATGCCCTCTGACCAGTTTCCTTGTAAAGAATACAGCTGAGAGCAACTTTATTTTTCTCATTAGACAATAATTCTACCACTTGTACAAAACACTTAAACTTTGATTCTTCAGACCAAAAATCAAACTCTTTTCCAAGCTTTCATTTATATTTATTGGCTTTGGCAAAGTAAAGCAAATGGAAATAAGGAGGCTCAATTCACTGATTCAGCCAGCAGGCCTCAGTCAATCCAAGTAAAGCTTTATCTAAGTTAACAGAGAAATGGGCATTTGGATCACAGGCTTATAAATCTGTTTCTGTTCTTGAATAGTGTGTTTAATTTACGGCTAGCCTGTAATCTACAGAATTATCACTGTTAGAAAGGTTAATGTTTAAAATTTAAAAGAACTATTAAATTCAAAAATCCACAAAAAAAATCCTTCATCTTTCATTGGATAATAATTTTAAGAGGCAATTAAACCACCATAATGCCACCAGTTACTCCATAAGACTTCTCTCATATTATTCAGCCTACACTCACCTTTCAGTCCTTCTTTTGTGCTGGCTAATTGTATCAAGGTCTATCATTCCCTTCATTTAATCTTTATTTTTGACATTTTTCTTAACTTTCAACAAAGCATTATAAGAACACTTTAGTCTGATAACACAAACCCAAACCTTCTTTTCCTTTGAAAATTGCACCATTTGTATCTACATAACTTGCAGTAAATCTGCAGAATAAGGTTTGGGAAAGCACGTTTCCCAAGGTCACAACATACCATTGGTTAAAAAAATAGTATGCATGCCTACAAGCACATTAACAACTGTGCCCACTTGCCAACATGTAAAAAGTTATATAAAAAGAGAAACACAACCATGCTCCTTTACTTTAGCACCACCTTAGAGTTCAGCTTTAAATCACTGCCAAGGAAAGGCTTCCTGAAGACTTTTCACTTAAGTAGTTGTAACTACAACTGCAAAACACTGTTGACTGGTGGGCTCCAGAGACTTGTTCATTACCTGTCATTAAATGTTTTAACGTTTGCATAATTGATCCAGCCAATAAGTCATCATTGATTTATAGGGGTCTGTGCTGAAGAGTTGCTCGTTAAAAATTCATAACACTGCTATGTGTCTTTACAATCCATTAGCTGTTTACGTACCCACAGTCCTAAGATTGATTGACCTTGGACTGAGATTCTCATGGACTCTGCTTTATTTTTTTAACTTCTTTTTTATTCCATATTTCTTTACACAAGTCCACAGTATAGAAAAGCAATACTTCAGCCTTCTCCCTTGACAGCTAGACTTTGATTTTTTCCTCTCCATCAAAAATGAAACTTTACTTGAAATGATGAATAAATAAAGCATACTCCATAAACAGCTTTCCACTATTATTTAAGCTTGCAAGCTGTGCTCTGTTAAGTCTCCTTTCCCCACCATCAAATTCAAGTGTGTAAATGTTCTAAAAGGCTTTGAATGTTTTATGATGATTTCAGGGAATGATGGAGTAATAGCTGAAGAGTGAAGCTATTAGTTTTAATATTTATATTGAGTGCTCTGAAACATTAATGTGACAGGATGTAAGATCAGAGCAGCGGGACATATTTACTTCACAACCATTGCCACGTGGCAAAAATATTTATTTTCCAAAGCTCTGAGGCCAAGTCTTTTTCACAAGAATTTCAAGTTCAGGTTGACATATATATTAGCTTCTCCTGAACTTGGTATTTATTTTTAGGCACTAAAGATTGGTTACTGTTTTGGATACAACTTACTTCATTTACGTAGGACCTAAGTGAAATGATGTTGGTGGTGCAACATGGTCTCTTCACAGAAGTTTTCCAAAGCTGATATTAGTTTACCAACTCATCTCTCCCTGTCTTCTGTGTCTGCTTCACAAAGAGCACCTTAGACAGAAAACAGTAATTTGTTAATAAAGAAATGGAATGGGCTCAAACGCAGAATCATTGTTAACAGGTTGTTTCATATTGTCTTCCAGTATTTCATGCATGAAGTAAATCAACCCTGTAAATGTCCTAAGTCATTGTGCTTGGTTCTGTTCAAACTAGCAAACATATTAAGGTAAGTGATCTTAATTACCAAGGGTCAAACTGTGCTCACCCCATTTGTGTGGTTCTCATGGTCTTCAGTGACCAAGCAAGATGAGATCCCTGGGGAGAAATCTTCCCATCAGATTTGCAGAGCAGATCTGATATAAGTGGAACAAATGATGACTTATTGCTGCCACATTATGAAAAGGTGATTCCTCCAGATGCTTCCATGCTCTATGTAAGGACTCCATAGGCTGACACCACAGCCAGAAAGCAGCTTACAGACCTCCAGCAGGAGAAGCAGTTGGGGCTATTGTGTACAATTTTGCTAGGTATAACAAATGTTATATTGAACTACATCACACAGGAAAGGTAGCGCTGTGTAGAAGAAGGGGCATACACTTCCATGAGGCATAAATAGGTAGCTTTAGCTGAAAAAATTATAGTACCAGTGTATTATTATGTTGTTCCCCAGAGTCCTCTTTATACACCCTTCTCTAGGGTCAAGATGTGCAGGGGGTTTACATGGACTAGAGGGCTGAGGCAGAGGAAAATCAGAGAAACACCCAACTGCAAAGTTGACTAGAATGGTTTGTCATGTGCTTTGCCAACCTCACCTTGCCAGGAAGACAAAGAAAACTACCCAAAGGTCTTACTTTTCTCTCAAACATTTCCCTAGCCTAAACCACTCCCTGATGTAGTCCTTGGTGACCTCCCTTCCCAGCTACCTTCCAAAATCTGCCCACAACAGAAGCAGCCAATAGAAATGTTCACCAAAGCTTCCTTCTGTCAGTTCCAACAGGACAGAACATGAAGGATTTTCTTCTGGAAGTGTATTTCACTGACCTTCTTGTCTGCTGACAAATAAATACCACTTTATCCTCCATCATTATTTAGAATATCCCACTAATTGAGTCAATCCCTATGTTTTACAGACAAGTTCTGACTCACGCCTGGTACACCTTTTTGAAAGGTAGAAGGAAAATGATGAAGTCAAGGTGTTTGCTGCCTATCAGGACCTCCCCCCTTGAATTAAACCGCATTGTCCACCAAGGAAATTCTTCACCTTGTAACAGAGCAGATGTCACCATCACAGTGTACAAAAGGGTAAAGAGCAGGAGCTACTATTTTAGAACTAAGACCAAAACAGGGATCAAGGAAAAGACACGCTGTGATGAAATCAGCATGCTCGAGATGTTCCTTAGGACCACAGTATGGCAATGCACAGTCTGTGGCAACACTGCCCAAAGATCCAGTCTTCAACAGCATGATCTGTGTGAGCTGTCCCTGCTCATGGCAGAGGGGGTGGAACTAGATGATATTAAGGTCCTCTCCAACCCAAACCATTCTGTGATTCTATGATTCTACTCCCAAAAGAAGACATTTCCAGCAAAAAAAGGACCTGACTTACACTCTCCTTTGGCAGGGTGTTTCCACACAAGTGCTGGAATCACAAACAATACCGTTTTCTCAGCAGGATACTTACTGACAACTACTGACTCCAAAATGCCCATTTTAATTTACAAACTTTACATTCAGCAACATTTCACACTTGGAACATGGTGAAAAGTGCTCATCGCCATATGAAGTCTCTGCCTGGGGTGTTAAGGGAAATGAGTGCAAATTTTAGCTAAAATGGGTCAAATTCAATCCCTGCTATTACTCCACTGGTATAGTTTGAGTTACACTAGTGATAACTTTTGTTTAGTGCCGTTAATGGGGTCATTGTCAAAAATCCTGGTTAAAAGAACTTGCTTATTTGTCTTCTTTTCATACAGATGAGCATTACAGAGCCCAAATCAGAAGTAATCTTTTGTTATTTACTATACAGCTAGCTAGCAGCAATGCGCACAACAGAGCACTGGCATGTCCCTAATTATCAGGAGTGTGACTTGGTGTAAGCTGTATGATATACAAATTATGATAAGTTTGCTTTCAGAGTGTAAACTTTTAAAAACCACCATAAAGACCCCCATAAAAATGCAACTTTGACTAGAAAAAGATGCAAGCCACATAATGGCTCCATGGGTATTTTTCCTTAGAGATCAGGAGAAATATGACAAGTATGACTGCTATTATAGTTATATAGCATATTCCATTTAGCAGCGATAGAGCAGAACTGTGAAAGCATATCCTAAGGTATTTTCACTTCATGCATTTGACATTGATATTAGTTATCGCATTTAAGATACATTGGGCTGTTTATTGCTGCCTGTTTCCCCTCACTGTGAACATTAACCACAGCAAGAGGAATATTTGATGTTACAAATTATTTAGCTTGCTACTCTTCATTTTCCTTTTAGTATGCAATTATTTGTTTGGTTTCACTGAGCAAATGAAATTTCAAGGGCATTTCAAGGAAAATAAATAAAGTACAACCCAAAAGGGGTTGGTTTTTTTGTTTGTATTCAGGAACAGTACAGAATCATGCATATGTATGAATCAACAAAATCAGGTTAGCTAAGAAATTGGAAATTGCACTCCACACTAGAGCATTTTTCTTGCTCTAGAGATCTTTTCTATGGATTTGAAGGACTAATAAAAAATCAGCAGCATGACTGGAACAGATGTTTTTTATGGACTTGGCTTGCTAATAGTCTTTTTAGCTTCTCCTAAGGACTTAAACCAAGTTCCTCACTTGTCCTGAATATCTGAGATGATGTTAACATTGTCCAAAATGTACACTAACAAGCAGCAGTAAAAAGCTATGGTCTTACACATGGTGATGAATAAAAATTCAAAGCATTGCTGTGAATGTTATAAAACCCCTAAGTGGGCAATGTTACAGAACAAAAACCCAAACTTACTGACCGTATCAAACCCTTATAGTATCATTTTCCTGAAGGGAAGGCAGGCTGGTAAAATACTCCCATGCACTGTACTACATATATTGTAAAAACAAGGGCTCATTACAACTGAAATTCTCTTTATATTTAAATCATGGCTTGCTTCTTTATACAATGAGAACAGCAACAAAATGAGCCAGTTCCTCAACCAGTGTAAAACAGCCAGGCTTTATTGGCTCCAGTGGCACTATGTCGATTTATATTTGCCATACAGGCTTTGTGTTCTCATTCTAGTTAGTGAATTTCTGCAGGTAGAAAAGAGAAATGAGAA
The DNA here is from genome assembly GCA_025448015.1 of Bolborhynchus lineola. Lineage (NCBI taxonomy): Eukaryota > Metazoa > Chordata > Aves > Psittaciformes > Psittacidae > Bolborhynchus > Bolborhynchus lineola. Next base: position 46,026 of record JAOEHX010005973.1, on the reverse strand, counting down.
TAATTGGGCAAAAAAAGAAAGCAGTCTGTGTCACAGATGTTTCATTGGTCAACTAATACTCCGTTTACCCTGTTGTTGTTTTATTCACTCCTTTTCCTGGCATCTCCTATGTTCCTCCACAAAAACATATCTGCCTGATACTATATGAGTTGTTCATTATGCCAGGCTCTGAGAGGAAGGAACTGGACTTGCCATCTTATTACACCTTTTACCTAAGACTCCAGAACAATGGTGATAAATAATAGCACCCAAACATAGGAAGAGTCCCTACAAATCCCACTCACAAGGTTAAGAAACCACATAGGTATAACTTACTTCTAAAGCTTAAAGAAGAAGGGGAAGCTCCACATCTTTTAGGGAGCACTTGGTTAAATGGTACTTGTGCCATGCCGCAATTCAAGCTTTTATTCATGTATTTATTTTAATGCAGATTCACCAAGCAACTATTGGCACTGAACCCTGAGTATCCTAACGTCATTGATCTGTCAAGTAAAGAGGTGTACGTACCTTCATTCCCTTCAGCCAAGTGATGCTTAATCTCAAGCATATGGGATTTCTTTCAGCAAAGGATTGCCTTTTCTCTGTGAAAATTCACGTAGAGAAAAAAACACAGCTTTTTACTTGACAAGTGACTTAAGCTCAGGTACAAAATAAGGACAACTATGCCCGCTCTCTTCCCAAGTTTTACTGTGAACGCTGTTCATATTCTTCTCTTGGAGGTGCCCTTGATGCTCCTGAGAATATTCCCACAGGAAGAATTGGGATTGGCCTGGTTCTTTTCTCATTGAATTATTCCAAAACTTATGGTGGACTCATGCCCCTGGAGGGGTCTGTTGAGGCCTGGCTTTTAACTCAGTAGCTAGTTTTCTGCTGTGCATATCTATCTTCGTATGTCTTTGCTTGTTGCCACTGTCACTTATGTTGTTAGAACATTCAGCTTTGGTTTGTAACAGCTTTGGTTTGTAAATAGCTTCAATTTGGAATACTTGAGGAAACACTTCCCACAAATAGCTGCATACAAATCTGAAAAACATACCAACTGCTGCCAAAATGTTCTGATTTGATTCAGGAAGCCCAAAGTAACCTCATGGACCATGCTGAAACTCACCCAGATTTATCCAATCTGACACAAGAACTTGAGCCCGCACATCCCAGGCCATGGGGATGTGCTTCCCTATAGAAAAAGCACTGAAAAAGGAAGAAATGCCTTCATTCATATTCTACCCATTAATTGTCAACTTGCAGGCTCCTTGATACAATTTTTAAACACAATAACCTGCTGCTCCTATTATCTCCTGACTTGTAACTGCTTAAGTCAGCAACCTGAATACTCTAGTATATAACTCATTAAAAAGCCCCCAAACAACCCACACAAGACAAAAGCCCCCAAACAACCCACACAAGACAAAAAGCAATGGAACAGGCATGACAAATGCACATACATTTCCTGAGCCCCTTCATGATTTCAGATTCCTTAAGGACAGTGAAACACGTTTGGAAGAAACGGCTGGATTTTGGGGAAGAAGTTCTGATTATTGGTTAAAAAGAAACTATCCTATAGAACAGAATCCCTCTTTGGATTCACATTTTAGCAGCATTTAACTGAATGAAAATACTAAATCTTTTCTAGTTTGTGAGTCATAACATGATTTTCTTGGCAGCATCTTTTGTAACCCATCACTACCCCTATGCTGCTTCACTGTTCTCAGATCACAGTTGCAAACAACAAATTTTGTCTTATTTCTGCACTACCCTGGTTTCTTCCTGACACTATAATAAAGCTAGACAGCTCTTGCAGCTCCTTTCCCTGTTAATGGGGAACTTGGAAAAATAGCCTTGCCCTGAGCTGGAATAACCCCTTGATAAGATTTTATACCAGATTTTATATGTTTTATATCACTAAATAACAATAAATACTCTGTTTCCATATAGCTGCCCACGAGAGACCCAACACATATCCTTCTTTTATAAAATTGAAAGTGTTAGCAAGATCTGCTGATTATCTGATAAGAACACAATTAATTTGTGCCCAAGCTCATTAATCTTTCTTAATACATGTCAGCCCATTACATTCAACCCATGACCTCTGTCCCCAGTCTTGCATGAAAATTTCTCAGGATCAGAATCACATCATGATTTGGCATGGAGCCACCAGCGCCAGCAGTTGACTGCGAAATGCTTCAAAGCCATCAGCAATGACAGCTGCTGTATTTACATGCACATGCCTGAATGAGATGTTCACAGCTCCTCTAAGGCAGACTGAAAGAAGTTGGCCGTTCGAAGGCCTGGATCACATTAGAAATACAGCTGTGTCCCTGTTTAGATCAAATGATTACTCATCTTTACTCTTACTTCTCTTCCCACAGACACAAATGTGATATGGGGTACTGAGGCAGCCTAAGCAAGTGCTTTCCCATGGCTTTTGTGTATAATATATAATAAATGTGCAGCTGCGCTTTGAAACCAATTGCCCTTTCGCATATGGACGTTCATGGATGGAGGATATAGTTAAAAATCACTCATTGCAGTATACTTGGCTCCATCCTGACACCTCAAGATAGGGAGGTGTCATTTTTCTGCCATCCCCTATGCTCTTCCACAAATTCACATCTGCCTGATACTATTTGAGTTGCTCATTATGCCAGGCTCTGAAAAGGAAGGAGATTCAGGCATTTAGATTGATGAAATCACCTGGCTTGATAGTTGACACACACACAGGCCTTTCAGTGCTTTTGGCAGCCATCAAGTTACTTAACCATCCACAATTAGCAGCCAAAGTCCAAAGGCTCACATTATTAGTATCCTTAGAAAATAATATGCGCATAAGAACAAGCAGTAAATCTCTGATGGCACATCCACACCCTCCTGATCCTGATATATGCAATATTATTTAATTGAAGCTACCATTTCTAAGCTGAACTCTTCATAAATTTGCAGCCCAGGCTCTTCCTTGTTATGAGCCAATGTACACTGGTAGGAGAGAGGTAAGGACTGAATCTGAGAAGGACAGAAGTTGAGCGACCACAAAAACGACTCCATTCAGCTTTTAAATGTCATTTTTGATGCCCAATGTCAAAACTTAATTAATGTGAATTTAAATAAAGCATTCGTTTTCAGCTACATCTAACTCATGTTTGTCACCACTACAGTTTGTGAAAAACACATAATCATTTGCTATACAGCAGTAGTCTAGACTGCATCACTCAAAGGGAATAGGATACCTTTTCCTGGTTAGCTGTTGCTTCATTTGGTGCTTAACATGTGAAAGGCACAATGCTGCCACAGCAACAACATATGCAGCCAGTGTCTCTTAGCTCTGTGTATGTCTTTTTACCTTCTCTTGCCTGTCTTTAATCCATGGAAACAGAAAACCTTGCAATATACCAGCCAAAGACAGATCATAGACATAACATATGTGGCATTTCAAATACCAGTAACATTTTCTAAAGTTTCTAAAGAACAATTTATATTATGTATTGATTTATCTGCAACCTCAGTATTTCCCGATCATGTCCTAGCAAGCAAATGCTTGTTTTACTCTTATTAAAATGTCAAACAGGATCTTAATCTTATCTAAGTGATTATACTACAGCTTTGAATTACTCTGTAAAAAAAACCCCAAACCCATTCATTTATTAATCACTCACTCATGCAATGAAGAAGGTGGTGAGATTGTGAGATACTTACCATGCCTGATGGACTAATTGTGAAGGGACACAGCTCAGCTGCTTGCCAGCTGCCCACAGTGGTAACTCTCAAGGGGAAGGAAGGAAAGGAGTGTTCTCATCTCTGCTCTTGCCCAGCAATAGACTTTTCACATCTTCTGAGGCCATGTAATTTGTGAAGGTGCAGGTTAAGCTGATGCTTTCCCACCTCTCTAGCACAAAGATGATCGGAGCTGCCTCTCCCTTCCCTCTTTGTCCACAGGCATCAGATTGTGGTCCATCATCTTTAGATACTTGTTTCTAAGAAAAGAACAAAGCAGGAAGGAATATATGTGGTTTTCTTCCTAGGCTTCACAGCAGGCACAGTGGAAAGATCGCCCACTCTGCTGGGAGCTTTCTCCAGCTTGAAACAGATCCCCACCATAGAGGCTGCCAGACTTAGATCATGAGGAAATCTGGTCTTTAAAAGAGCAGAACTCACACAGGGATTGTCACAAATGCCACAGAATAAGCAAATTTGGACTCAACTGTCAACCTTATTGCCAGATTGTCAGAAGATCTGAATCAAGAGAATAATTTAAATGTCAATTCAAGACACTGCAAAAGCAAATTCCTGTGATTTACAGTATTGCTCAGAGATAACATGACCTTAGGGTAAAGAGAAGAGCTGGCTGAAAAAAACTAGTCTCTTTTTCAGTGGGTTACGGAACTTTCTGTTGGAAATCCACCAAGGAAATTGGAATGTGTAGGTTTTTTCTCAGGCACAATGGTACTACAACAAAGCATTCTCCAAAGGGGCTTTGGATCTTGTCCAGACATACTTGCCTTGAGAGATATTTACTATTGTGAGAATTAATAAACTTACCTTTTGGAAGTGCTCTGCAATCCTGGGGAAGGAGAAGGTCAAAATGCCAATTACTGCTATATTTAAATTCAATGTTTTACATGGAATTACAGACATAGCATAATGTTGCTGGTATTAGCATGGTCTATTGCAGCACTTTTGATAAAGATTGCATTGGAAACATGGAGACTAAAAGACAAAGATATATTTATAACGATAAGCCTTTCTCAATGGCTATCATTGTGTTGATATTCAAGACTTCAGGGAGGATTTTGCCTGAATTAGAACTGTAGAATAATACCCATATTGAGGAAACCATTTGAACTGAACTGGAAAGAAAAAAACAGGTTAGGAGCTGTCATTCTGAAACTCATTTTCCCCACCATGAAGATGAACTCTTATTACCTGTGAATATGGAATTCAAATACTATTTTCAAGTTTTAAATGTAGGTAACACTTTACATTATGTGTCAGTGTAGTACCAATTACAGCATAACTCTGATATTGTAAATCTATTGAGAGAGAGGACTGAGCCAAGAAGTTCCACAGCAGCCCAAACTTTAAGTAAAGTTCGAAAAGATTTCAATTTGCTCTTCTTACACAAGCCCATATTTAATATCCTGGGACACAGCACCTTGGAAAGCAGTACATTATGCTTTTAATGTAAGGAACTTGAACACCTTGTACTTCTTTTTCTTCATCATCCACTTTACGGGTGCAAATGAGATCCTCATGTACCCACTTTCACACCATAGTAGATACTGCATGATTTTCTTTACCCCTAATATGGCAGGTGTGCATCTCCTGTTACAGCGTTCTGCAAAGAACACAGTCTGGGCAAAGGGAAGTTGAATGTTGTCCTGGTTCCACAACTGAGCTGACTTCTGTCACTGTGTTTGAAGCCAGCATTTTCTCTGGCTGACCTATAGTGCTGTAGCTACAGTGACAGCTCTTCAGCTAGTCCTCTTTTGACTAGGATAGCATCTACCTCCCCCCCCAAAGAGGAAAAACTAGATACGATGGTATCAGGAAGCTGCTTTAAAGGAAAGAAAGAAGGCTGTGATTTAATCCTTGAGAGAAAGATCTTGTAGGATCGAATATAAAAGTCTAACACTGCTGTAGGTTATCTAACTAGTATTTAGTGGTAAGATACATCACTACTTTAGAAGCTGGTAGCAGGAAGAGCCATACTTTTCATGAAAAGAGCTAGATTTTTACAGTCTTCAGAGTAGCAATGAGGGCATAGAGCCATTTTCAATGCTCAGTGAGGGCAATGGAGAGATTCTGATACTGAGGGACTGCTCCTTCCTGCTTACTGAAAGCCCAGGTATGGACCTTGCAGGTAGAGCAATAGGGTGACACGTCTGATCTGCTGCTTTGCTGTGAAAATCTAATAGCCACATAGGTGTAAGCTATTGAATCATACAAGCTATGCTGGTTTTGAAGAAAAAGGAAGCAAACAGTGTACATTTAAACAATAAAGTCAATTTTCCTATTACATATTTCAGCTAGATGAGCAATCTTGAGGTCTGTTTGAAGGACTGTGCTTTTACCCAGAATACTAAACATCAGTGAACAGGAAATATTATCTATGCAAGTGATTCAGTATTAGTTAATTAGGTGTGCTAGACTCTTTTCCGCCCAGTGAATGGAGCTTGTACACTGGTATCTGCCATTAACACTAAATGGGGCTTACACATGTAAAATCCCTCTGGCACTGAGGGGGGGAAGAAAGCCTTTGAGTTTCATAAATAATGCATCTGTAGCAAAATTAGCATTTCATGAAAAATATGAAAAACTAGAATGAAAATAGAATACAATTCCTATTTGATGTGTCCCAGTTTGCCTGTGCATCATGTGATCCAACACACAGGTCATCTGTACAGCTGCTACAGAATCACATCAAAAACTCTCTCAGTTATCTGCGGACTCAACTACTCACCTACGACCCATGTCCTCTGTGGCATTATGATAGTAAAGGTGTCCTTCTACCGGAGCATTGCCATTCTGGGTTAATTCTCTGGTGTGTGAATATATCTCTGGTATGTTTTATTGAATGGTAATAAATGCCATGACTTTTCTACTGTGAAATTTCTTTTTCTATGTTATGTGACATGCTTACACACAAATTAATAAAGTTTTCTCTGCAGGTGCAAATATAAGCAGCTCTTGCCTTTCTATTCCAATACACTTTCATATGGGAAAAGCTGTAAGCAGAGGTTATTCAGTGGTCACACTGCAGCCTGTGTAGAGTACACTAAGCAAATATGCGCCTATGCATGACATCAAACATGTTTGCTTCCTACTCAGCTCATTTCGTCCCCAACGCTTCCCAGGGTGACCAAGACATGCAGCAATCTCCACCCATTTTAGCTGTATTCCACACTAAACCTGCATCTGAATCATCGAGTCCTGCCACAAACCTTGGTGGAACAAGGATAGCAGCTTGTTTCTTTTGTAACAACAGGCTGAAGATCTCACCTAAGCCAGGACTTCCCTGTGAATTTGCCTGTTGCAATTAGGAACAGAGCAAGGAAGATCTCCAGGAAGGCCAGTGCACGGTTCTGTGATAAAAAAGGGCAAGAAATCATTCACATGTAAAGACAAGTGGGAAAGTTATTTGAGCAGGCCCACACAAAGGAGGTAAGGCAGTGCCTTTCCCTTCTTTCCAGGATTCTGTATCTCAATCCCATGGCTTTAAAATGTGAAGCAAAACCTATTAACATGGGCTTTGTGTTTCCAATAGAATAGAAGTTATAACGCCAGCAGGAAATCACATTCCGAGAGTCCTGTTTTGGGGTTTTTCCATACACTGAGCTTCCTCAGTGTTTCTAAATGCACATTTAGAGGAGGCAGATGCAGGTTAATTCTGCAGCCAGGCATACTTACAGATCAGTATTCTTGGTCAGGCAAAGAACAAACTTCTCAATTTATAAGCATAAACTCATCAAACACACTGAGAAAGAAGGAAGAAGTTACAAATACACTAACCCATACTCTTATTCCATAACTCCTATCACCAGGAATTCTGCTCAACTGTTCTTTTACAGGACATGTTTAAAGAATTTATTTTAATTTTACCTTTTAAACTGTACTTTTTTCCTATGTTTTTTGTGCTTTGACGCGACAAAAATATCAAACAGGGTTGTTCATGGTTATATTTCTTCATTCTTGATGTCATTATTTGGCTTATCTGTAAAATGAAAACATGATTTCTGCTTTCCCAATGGACCAAACAAACAAGCTGGGAAGTCAAAAAGAGAAAAATAACATCCTCCCTTAGGTTAGTAATGTGATTCCTATTTCCTCCTTCCAGCTCTCTGCCTATGGGAGCATCTGTCAAGGCTGAGTCAGCACCTTCCCCAGGAAAACCTCATAAACATGTTAGAAGACATTTCATTTTGTCATCTACCTAGGCACATTGGATTAGTATGCAAATAAGACAGCGCAAGAACAGACCGCAGCAGCAGTGCTAATGCTCTAAGTGATCTTTCAGTGTAATTAGAATTTGTTTCATCACACTAATTTGACATGGCAAATTAGTGAAGCTAAGATAAGGGGGTTTAGTAGAGCCAGGGTGCTGGTATGTACACAGAAACTTGTCGGTAAGTCCATTTGCACATGGGAGCTGTGTAAGATACAGAGAAGTGACAATTAGTAGAAGCTCTAGAAAATATCAGTTTGTTTTATTTTTAATCTGGTAACCTGACAGGTTATATTTTCCCTCTGCTGCTATCTTGTAATAGTGGTTTAGAGATCTTAGCCTCTGCTATTGAGAAACCTTTCAAGACTTAGGATAAGCTACGTGGTGCTACAATTATACAAGTTTAGTCAAGTCTGTCCCGGTGGTACCCAGGAACATGCTGTGTTATCACATGGGAATTCAAGGGGCATCTTGGTGATTTCTGTCTCACAGAAGGAACTAGCTGAAAGCCATTCCACGGAGACAGCGAAACTGAGGACTGGTTGGCTTCTTTTCTGTGCTCCCTGCCCCATATCATGCAAGCTCAGGAGGGGTCCTGGACCAGAAATGAAAACTGGTCCCTACTGCTGCAAAGTAGTCCCGAAACTCAGATTTTAATGATGGCTGGAGCAGGCATATGTCTGGCAGAGCTCTGAGAGGAGGCCTGCTTATAAGAAAGAGAACTTATTTAGCTTACAGGGAAATTAAATCTTTAACTTCCTGATTAAAATGAAGATTTAAGACTATTCTGAATTTTTCTAAAACACTGATCCCTAATATTAGTGTATGTAAGTTACCTGACCTTTTATGCAACATGCTGTTTGGACCTGCTCAGACCAACAGCCAGTTGAGAGCAAATGGCTACAGCTGTGATGACATCTCTCAGATGAATCACAAACCATCCCCTCAGAGATGCAGCTTCCATTTGCATCCTGCACTCCACAAGGGTAAAGGGCTGCATAAGCCGAAGAGGGGCTGCCCTGAAATGCAGCCTATGGATTCCAGACAGACTTCTTATTCTGTGCCCTGTTGTGTTTTAACTGATTCTTCAATCTGATTATCCATTCACTGAGAGGCTAATGACCTTTTCTTTCAATTATGTACTTTGGAATCCCTCTGTAATTTGACATAGTCCTGAGGATAACTTAAATTGCCTTAGGAAATGATGAAGGAAAAGTTTATTTGACAATTAAAAGTTAAAAATGTATTCAAACCAAAAGAAGTTCCCAGGCAGTGTGGAAATCCTCACTATGGAGCATGGAGAGAATTCAGAAAGGAGCAAGCAGAACAACCAGAAACATAAGCTGCCCTTCAAACAAGGAGACGTATGTTGGTATCTTTGAGTTTTGCATGTCTCAAAGCTGTAACGTTCAATGCAACAAAACAAAATAGGCCTTAGGAAAAGTCAACCAAGGCTACGTCAAAGACTCTGGACATTGACATTTTCCTTCCTCTTCAGATCAAGATGTGTTATCTTTGGGAGGAACATCAAGAATACCAAACCCTTCCAAACCCGGGGGTTTTGTGCACAGTTAAAAAGCTGCCTGTAAGTACACTCCAGTAGGAAGGCAAAGGAATTCCCCACAGAGAAAACTTATTTCTCTACTTGGATTCATCTTTTGGACCTTTTAGGTTTTGTTGAGAATTTGGTCTTGTGCCCAATAATTCTGGAAGCTGTAGGATGGGGAATTCCCTAGAACCTGCACAGTAGAAATCCACCCCTAAGATACAGCCAAGCAGAATAGCACTGAGAAAGAAAGGTGCTTTTGTGCTCACTCATAGTCGAAGAACCCTTTTTGATTGTAAATGCAGGCTACCTATTATAAGGATTTTTCAGCCTCTTCTCATTATAGGCATCACTCGCTAAGGAAAAAGATTAGCATTTTGATTCTTTATCCCCAGAGAAACTTGGCCAAACAGGTACTGACACACAGAGGCAGACAGAACTCTGTTATTTATGATAAAAATAAGCTAACATCACCTGCTTCTGAAGGTAATCAGATACTGCTCATATTTCACAGCTCAGAAAGTTAATACTAATGCATGTTCTGAAGATAATTAAAAGAAATCTAATTATAGCTAGAAGTTGTGAAGAGATGATGGGAGAAAACACTATTCATCATCATATGTGCCATAAAAATGCCTTTTTTAAAGACAGAGGAAAAGGCCATACTGTAGGGAATATTCCATGGCAAGTGGGAGGGTTAAATAAACAAATGATAATAACACCAATCAGACCTTTTTGCTTAAAGCCTGCAGAGTCAATCTGCTTCTGACTGTGGAGCTACCAACCAGCAAAGGCAAACTAATTAGACACAGTCAAACACTTAGGCAATCACACCTTGTGAATGTAAGCGTCTTCCTGTCATTTGGCAAGTCTCTCAGCTGCCTCTGAGCGTGAGACAACAAATCCCCTGCAAACAAGTTCCTCACTCTCCCTGTTAGTGAGATCTAACAGAGCACAATGGCTGGAGGTGAAAGGTGGCAGTCTAGTCAGGTAATGACATCGTCTTGAACAGCCCACATTAAAATAGTGGCACTTGTTTAGACTAGCCTATTTGCACCTACCTGCAGAGGGCCTTTTTAATGTAATTATTAGCCTCTGCAGCCCTGCTTAGGATTTGAAAATATCATTCATTTTCATCTTGCTTCAACTACCGCTGCTATCTCCTATTCAATCCCACTCACCTCATCTCCCCACAAGTAAGTGTAGAAACAGAAGCAGATGAGAAGGGTTGAATTAACAAGAAACAAGTTGGCAGGTGAGCTGTGTGACACAACAATGGAAAAAAGAAGAAGCTAAAAGATATGACAATATATTCTAATCACTACCTGACTGTAGCGGGGCTGCAGGCATTGAAATAGCTTTCTGGGGAAAAGAGAAAAGGCAGCAGGAGAATGGTCTAAAACCGCCTGCATGAAACCCAAGGGCAGGATCCAATCCTTATGAGCCTTAGAACAAATACCTTAGAACAAATATGTAATTACTGTCATTTAAAATTGTCTTAATTTCTCAGGATTTAACTATTCCTTCTTGACAATATATGACAAACAGTACAGCCATAACGAGTGAGGTAACCACCACCCAATTCTAGCCTGAGAGACCCAGACATACAGCAGACTGCAGAAGACACAGGCACAAATGGAGGAATTGTGCCATCACAGATCAAAGCTCCCACCCAGTTTCCTAATAAGAATCCATGCTGCACTGGTGAAGTGAGTTGTCTCACCTCCCTGTATCAGTAACAAAAGTAGAAGCTATGTTGGGGTATCTCAGAGCTTAAGCACAGCATTTCCTAGATGAGTGGGCCAAGATGCATTTGACAAGTACTCCAGCAGTATGTGGACATCGACAGCCAAAAAGGATGGGGAAAAGAGAGACTGGTCCAAACAGAGAAGCTGTAATATACATTTCCTCTTGCCAGGGAAGCACAGACCTGTCCAGCATGAGTCCACTGCTCTGGGGAAGCTCTATAAAAACAAAAACTGGATGAGAGATACATAGAGGAGGAAAAAGAAGAATTTCTGCTTCCTCTGTAAAGAGAGTAATTTCATCCTATTTTAAGGTGATGTCAAGAAGGAATAAATGATTAAGTTCTTGCCTTGTCTAGCATCAGCCTTCTCACAGAAAGGATATCTTGTTTACAAGATCCATGCTAATTCCCGATAAAGAGAAGTCTCAGGCAGCCCATACTGAAGGTTTGCTCAGTGTGTTTTGCCTTTTGGTATAGTTACTTTGGGTTCTAGTATTTACCTTGAAAATATATCACAAGTTGCATCAGTGAAGTTAATTTCTCTATCTTTGTGCTGAAAAGGTACTCAGATTAATTTCTCCAGGAAACTGCTGTAGTGTAGGTTACCATCTTAACTGGTGCCACTGCCCAGCTTCTTGTGCTGAAGTATCACCAGAGTGTCACAGTATGTCCCAAGCATTGCTGATACCTACTTTGTTTGTTTGTGTTTTATTTTTCCCTCCATCTGGCTATGATGGATGAGGGTCCTTTAACTACACTTGTTCTGTAAACTGATACTATGCATCTGACCTAAAATGACAGCTGGAATCAGGGCCACACTTAGAGATGATCATGCCCAACACAAAAATATAAGCGACTTCTGGAGGGTGCCAGCCCTGGGTCAGTCTCAGCTTATTTGTCAATCTGCCAGTTCACTGCTCCTCAGTGCTCTCCCTCCCTGACTAGCAGAAGGCACTGCTTTCAGGGGTAGTAAACGCAGCATGTTGAGAGACAAGCAGTTGGCAGGAGTCCTTATGACAGGGGTGGCAAAAGCAAGACAGGTAGCCAGATGGATCTGGTGCGGCCCAAGGCAAGCACTGAAGCAAAGGGGCAAATCAAAATCAAAGGGTTACTATACCCTGATGGGAATCTCTGATTATAGTGACACTGCATAGGCAAACTACACATACTGCAAGCTCTTATCTGTGCTCTGGTGCTACAGCAGTGTCTTGGGCAAATCTTGTTCTGTACTGACATTCTAAGTCATTTTATATTGCTACTATTATTGCTACTCACGTCACTTTGTCTCTGATCAGTCCATCCTCCCTTTTCTACTTGATCTCACTTTGACACTTGGGGGGGGTTACTGGAATTCACTGATGCTCTGGGCTCTTTATTAATTTTCACTTAAACATTTGTACCACCTCCATCAGAAATTAGGACCTATAGAAAATAAAAGTATTGAATAGAAAAGAAGCACCTTCTACAGACAGAAGTATGATCATTCATTAGATTAGCTTACCTAAGTGAGGAAAACGGGCAAGCCATTGTAACCTTGAGCTAGCTATGATACCCACATCTACACCACAGCCACTATTACTGTAATATGCTTATTAGAAAAGAACATTGTAAAAGAACTTGAGGTATTCAGTTTAAGAGTTTCAAGACTAAGAAGCTGAAAATAATTAATTTGGTCTGGATAAATTATTCAGTGCTATTGCACCACTAATACTTGTTTATTTATACTTATACCCACACATACACAACCCCCCCCACCCCGACACACTGTTACTTAGCTAAATATTTTAATTGTATAAAATATTAAGTGATGAATACAGCATTATCTTGCAAATAATATGACCTTATTTTTCAAGCAAAGGTGACAGGGTATTGAGGCATCAGTCTGTGTGTGAATCTCTCTAATGACATGCCACACCATGAGAAGCAGCTGCCTCACAATACTGAAACAGCCTCTGCTCACACAAGCTTGTCAAAATTAGGATGTGGCTGATCCCTTTACCTGTAACTATTTTCCTCTAGATATTGCATCTCTTTTTGCAGCACATTTTATACTCACACCTACAGCGTCCTCACTTGCAGGTTTAGCTGGGATTCAGAGGACAGGCTAAAGGTCACCTGCCTTTTGGAAGGGCAGTGACAAAATCATTAAATGCACAATTATCTGCAAAATGGAAGAGGCACTGTCATCCCCTTGGCCACAGGACTGAAGTAGGGGTACTGGAGAAAATGAAGGAACTAGGATTTCGCCACAGCTGTTCACCCAGGCTCTTCCCATATTTCCCTTCAGCCATCAGACCTGAGTAAAGACAGAAGAGATGTTCATGGCGCAACTAACTCCCTCTGAAGAGAGGCATCTCCTAGACCTGGCACCAGCTGCCAGGGTGCCCAAACAACAGTATGTGTTCTTTCATTTTCTTGCAAACAGTATCTTGAAGAAAACCTCCTTCAGAGAGAGGAGCCTTTCCACATTGCTCCTTATGAGCAACCAAGAAGATGGCTCAAAAGAGACCTGAGGCAAATTAAAGCCCAATTTAACTTTTGCTCAATAACTTCACTTTATTTGGATGAATCATTCATGAGGTGAAAAACTTCAGCTTACTACACTAGAAAACTCAATTAATAGCCAAAGTGCTTAGAGAATAGGGAAGGGGAAGCATGGAGGTAAAACTCCAGTTACCGAGTTAAGAAGCAGAAGTAAAAGCCTTTTGACTCGGAGCATTAGAAGTATTGAAGAGTTCCTCCCTCCAGTCCACAGCAGAAAGAATGGCTGCACCAGCGGGCCTGGTGAAAAATAAAGGATAATAAAGCCAGGTGCAGGATTCAGGTATGACTTGTACCACACTGTGCCATTGCAGGTGAGCCCAAACCAACCAACCAAAGGCCACATGGGAAGCCTATAGTGGAGCAGACACAAGACTATCAGAGCCCCCTCTGCCCCACTGGCACAGCCATCACCCTCACTGCATCCCTGGATGGATCAGAAAGAGGGTTCGCCTGCCTGCTCCTTGGATCATGAAAAGGATGTTTTATCTTGGCTTGCAGACACACCTTCTTGATTGACCATTAGCATAGAGTTCTTCATGACTGGGAGTGCTTCTTAGAGGATGCTCTGTCTCTGCTCTCTAGGCAGAAGGTACCAACAGTATTCAGAACAGCAGCTTAAAAAGCGGAATTTCAGCCTTGCCTTTGCAAGCAAGAGATGAGAAGACAAAAGCCCTTTGCTTTTCTTTTGGATCTTTGTGTAACTAAAATACCTCTTAAATACACAGGAGAGTCACATTTACCACACTATCAGATATTCCTTTTCCTCAGTCTGGAATCCAATCCATCAAAGTGTGAGAAGCAAGTTGTGGGCAGGAACAGTTTGTGAATTACAGCTATTTCAAAAGGGAATGCAGTGAGCACTTTTGCTCACCAGCAAACACCCATCAGCAGAAACCAAGTCTGTAACTAAATTCTTCTGGATCCCTTTTTTGCTTCCTAAATGTAAAGGAAGGAATATTAGGTTCAAGTAGCAGCCACAGGAAAGGGGAGAGTGAGTAGCTGAGACTGAATGATAGCTTGATTGCTGTGGTCTCTCAGGTTTTATCACATTAGAATAGGTTTAACCCTTCAAAATCTGGTCACTTCTTATCTGTGTAGGAAAGCTGCTTTGTAGAAAGGAAAAAAAAAGTGGTGCATATGGTATACCATTAATAAGTCTCACACCCCATAATAGGAACATTGGTACACAAATGTGGGGTTTGGGATGTAGCCAAGAGCAGAGCACCCTAGTGAATCATAATGCACAGCTAATGAGTTATTTTTGGTAAATTTGGCACTTGGAGTTAATAGAACCAATTTGTCCCCAAAATGCTAAATCACTTATCACTTCTTTGGAGGTGCTAAGTGGATCTAGAACTTCAGGATGCTGTCAATAAAAATGAGGCAAACTCATCAATGCTGCCTGTTAATTTGTGCTCTTCTCTACTTCTGATCAGAACAAAGGCAACGTGTACAAGATGCTATGACAGACAGACAAGAGTTTGTTGAAGGAAGCAGTGGTACAATTTAACTGTGCTCCAGGGCTGATGGCTGTTGTCAGAGGTGGGTGACCACAAAGAAATTAGACTATTATTTTGGGGAAGCATGCAATTAAAATGGCAAGACCTGAAGTGCAAAGCTCAGGGAAGATGTTGATTTACCCATGTCCTCAGCATTCGGAGATGTGGAGTTTTGGTTCAGCCTCCTCCATACTGATTAGGAATTCAGATTTGGAATGATATTTCACATCTTCCTGAAACAGAAAGGTATTCAATTCAAATTGAAATTGAAGGAAAGGCTGGGAGGTTAATATGAGGGTTTGGTTTGGGAATGTCTCTGGTGGCAGGAAAGAAAGTCTAATTATTTTCCATTTAGAGAATATTTCTCCAACTCAGAAAGTCATTGCCACAGACACAAGCTGTATTTCCTATGGGAAACTCCCCTTAACTCCTCCCTTTCAGGTGTAAGTTGCTATTAATGCCCTTCCTATGTTGAGCAAAGCAGCTGCATATGGATGTGCAAAAGGTATCCACTGAAGTTTCCACTTTAATATCCAATGAAAAATGTATTTGGGTAGGGAACTCTAGTTTTGAGTGTGTAGCAATTGTCTGCATTAACCAACCAGTCTAAGTGGAGTGCACTGAATAGGAAATGAGTGTAAAGCAAAAGTTAGAGCTATGCCAAACTACCTGAAGTGTAATGTGGATAGCAGTGAACTGTGACTCATGTCATGTTGTGTTATGTATCATCAAGTCACTGTACAGTGTGACACAACGTAAGCAACATGAGTGGCGTGAATGTGACACAGCACAGCCTTTTCTCCTCTCTCCATCTCTTTCCCTTTTTCTTTTTAAAGCATTTTACTTTTAATCAGATAGCTGCTGTCAATTCACATAACAGCTGCCTGACCCAAATTTTCAGCTGACTGAAGTGGACGAATAGTGAAGTGTGGACTTTCTATTAGGAAAAGTTAACATTCCAGACTAGCATCTCTGCTAAAAATACTCCTATCTCATTCTCTTTCCCCCATCCACTTCTTCCTCCCTTACCACTAGTTATATTTTTCTTACTGATACTGAATCAATAATTTCATTTCCATATTACAAAACTTAAAACAATACTGGTAAAAAAGTATACTGGAATTTTACTTACTGATGTTTAATTATTGATGCAGGCTTCTCTAAACATATTTGGCTCTCTGAAACAGCTCTTTAGAACTGTGTTCCATTTCTTATTGCTTACCTATTCTGTTTGTTCTCTGCCTCCCTGATCCTTTTCGATTTTCTGCAGGTTAGCAAGTGCTGCATTGTCTGCTTTTGAAATGTGTCTTTAGGCATGCTTTTGTTTGACAAGGAATGCCAAGGCTGAGCTGACAAAGTCTGTTTGAAAATCTTTTTCCAGGTATACAAGATCAGTAAGTCTGTTCAATGTATTCTGTGATTAGTATTTTTCTTCAGATATTTATATCAACATTTCAGGTTTAGTGAAAGATGTTTTCTGAGCATACCTGTCAGTGGGAAACCTACTAAAGGTAAGTAACAGTATCATTTATATATTCAAATGTATAAATATATTTATGGTAAATAGTTGACATCTCTCTCCATATAACTTAAAAGAAAATATACCTTTAACAAGCACTCAGCCACTGTTCTTTTCACAGGTTGAAACAAATATCAACTTAGGAAAGCTGTCTTTTAGGTATTTGGGCTCTATCTCTTTACAACCAGGATCATTTTAAACATAATATTTAGATTTCTGCACCCTTTCCCCTGCAGGGGCAGGGGCACTGGGGGTAATGTTTGTCCTATAAGGCAAACTCTCAGGTGGAGAAAGCCTTTATGTATTCACACACTGAACTCATGAATTCCAAATAGGATTTTTCCTTTCTTTTTAAAACATTGAAGACACATCTTTTGCCTTTTACATCCCCAACTGCAACACAGGTATCATGTCCTTGACAGAACAATGTGGTGAAAGCTGTACCTAAAACGTGGCTAAAAGAGGCAAACTGAACAAAGGTGGCAGAATTAAAGCATGTAGACTCCTCTTTTACCAATGCATCTCCTATTTGCATGGGATACAATGGCCTCAAGAGGCACTGCTCCACACTAGTGACCAGGAAGAATTGTCTGAATCCTTGGAAAAAAGGTACAACAGCCCTAAAACCTTTTCTTCCTACCTTCCACAGAGCTGCCATCAGGTAATTCTATCACCACTGACTGTCTCCCAGTAAAGGCTGGAGCCTGACACACTCTTTGTCTTTGCTCCCATATACCAGGTGGTGCCAGGATCCCAGGCATTTCCCTC
Source organism: Bolborhynchus lineola (assembly GCA_025448015.1). NCBI lineage: Eukaryota > Metazoa > Chordata > Aves > Psittaciformes > Psittacidae > Bolborhynchus > Bolborhynchus lineola. The sequence continues at coordinate 28,470 of JAOEHX010005973.1, read as the reverse complement.
TGAGGTGGAAATGAAAGCCAGTATGGAAGATCTGACACTAAATGTTGATGAGTTAGCAGGGGTAGGAACTGAAAGCGGAACATGAACCTAGCTGAGGGACAGAAATTTTAGTGTAGAACACAATTTCCATTCTGACAACCACAACAAATGCTTGTTGGAATGCAGAAGGCAAATAAGGGATTTGGGAATCTCTCCTATGGTGAGATTAAACCTGCTCTCCTGCAGTGAGATTAGATCTGCTCTCATCTGAAAGGCTGAAGAAATTCCTCAACAGGAAAGAATGCTCATTTTCTTGTCATCATAACTCTGGGTAATAGAAATGCCAAACTCTTAATTCTAAAATAGGCTACACATTATTTTTTAGGGTGTTTTGTTTGGTTTATATCTTTGTTTTTTGTAGAGGACAAAACCAAACACCTAAATTTGAATGTGACAATCAAAATCCAGACTCCAATTTTGTCACCTTAGCCTAAAACTGCTTTACTGAATTTGCAGTTTAAGATTATCTTCTCCATTAAGAAAGTTCACACTTAAATGTCCTGTATCTAAATTAGGCATTCTCCTTTATCAAGCAACATGGAGCCACAAGATAAGCAAAGAGATTCCTACATCTATTGTGTTAAAATGCCACTGTTCCCTCTGTTTTCTTCTATATACCACTAATTCTTAAAGCAACATCAAGATAATAATAGGCAGGCACAATCCTACCAAGGCATGACCTTGTCAAATCATAATCAGAAGAGATGAGAATGCACGCTCCATGTTTTTTGCCCTAAGGGCAAGGTATGGAACTGAGAAAGACCATTGGAGCCAAGATTTGAAACTTTAAAAATGTATCACTTTAAAACTACATTTTACTTCCACTTAATTTCAATTACATTAATGCTAATAGCAAAAAGTATCCACAGATGTAAGAATGCATTGCGTAGTCCTTGCCCAAAGAAAGAAATGATAGGAAACGTCTGGGTTTATGTAAAAATAAAACCCATAAATATTCTAACAGTTTTCTGCTACAGCAAAAGTACTAATCTAGTGCATTTGAAACTCGAAAAGGATAACAATTGATCTTAACTTTGAAACATGCAAAAATATTTTCCTTGTGATCTTTTGCCATAGAAAACGAAACCAGTCAATTCAAACGTACAGAAGTTGATCTTGTTTAAAAGGTGCTTGGCTCTCTAATTACATGAGAAGTACCTTCCTTTAATAATTTATTAGAAATATGGGGCAAGATAAAGACAAAGTCTAAAAATACCCACCACGTAAACTAGTGTTGAACTGCTCTCTTAAAATTAAAAGCTGAAATTCTTTGACTGTCTCATTTTCTAGCAGAACACAAGAAAGGAATATTTTAGTTGGTTCTCACCCTGCAGGCAAAGTAGTATAAAACCTCTGGCCTGATTCCAACCCCATTATCAAAGGACCACTCACCTAATCTAAAAAAGCAGCTCTTCATCAATTTATCATTAACAAGAGCATTACAATATAATGTAGGGAAACGGCTTTTCACCAGGGATTCAGTTAATGGGAGTCTAGAGCCACATAACAAGCATGGCAGAAGATATGCCACAGTAGGTGAAGATAATATACATATATTCTATGCAAAGAATACTGCAAATAACCTCTCTGCTGTTGATGAGCTCTCTGCAATAGTTATTTTTTTAATATTTAATTTAAAAAGTTGAGGTCTCATTGAATTTTACAGCAACATACATGAGTGCAAAATAATGAGTTGCTGACTCCCTGTGAAAATGTTTTATACCATTGATTTGCCATCAGTGGAAGCATGACTCTGGGAGGGTTTTGTGGGATTTCACAAGTTAGTGTTGATTTCTGTTCACTATCCTATTCCCTCTAACCTCAGGAGTTCAAAACCCACGAGTCAAGTATCCAAAACTCAGGAGGTGGCTAGTTAAGACATCACAAAACACTATGGATGCAATCTTGCCTTTTTACCTTCCTGTTTCTCCTCAATTTAAGCCCATAGCTCCATGGGGTGATAAACAGTACAATTTTTAAGCACAAGCTGAATTTGGATACACTCCTATGAATGCTGCAGCTGAAATTTTAAGGCAAATGCTGATATTGTAAGGCCAGCCACAAGATCACAAGTGATGAGCCTCTTACACATCCCTTGGTGGTGATCCCATCCTTGATCACTAAAGGCACATCACTGCTCTACTGCATCCCCCAGCAGGATAAATTCAAGCCAGACTAAGGCAGGTAAATAATTTCTTTGTTCAGGTCACCAAAGCCTGCAATACAGAGTTAGTGACGCATTCTTGAGCTTACATCAGCTGGGAGAGAAAAGATGGTATTTGTTCTAGCCTAATCTGCCTGTATCAGGTTAACCCACCAATGATGCTTGAAGAAAGTGGAACCAGCAGAATAATGATTGCATCAGATCAACACTTTGCTCCATGAGGCTGCAGGTTCTTGAGGACCTTTGGCTGGAGGCACAAAGGTAACTGTACCACTGAAGCATGACCTCATCTGAACTGATGGATAAAGGAAGCAAATTGGAGCTTCACAAGAACATCAGAAGAAAAATCTCACAACATCTCATCTTAAGAAAGACAGTGGTTGGTATACTACTAATATTAAGTTTCCCTAACAGATAGGTAAACCTAGCAGATAGGTTTACTGGACCCTATGACTCTAAGTAATAAAGTCTAAGTGATAGAGTCTAGTACTGTGGACCTAAACAGTTTAAATTGACTACTTTCCACCAGCTCTAAGAAATTCATGCAATACGGGCTAAACAAAAAGCTCTTGCACTTAAGTGAAAGTAAAAGAAATGAGAGAGGAAAAAAGAGCCACAAAATACCTTCAGTAAATGAACAGGTCTGCTGAAGTGGCAAACTGCGTGGTGTTCTACATCATGCCAGCTCAGATCTAGGAGTGAAGTTCTATATCCCCCCAAACCACCAAGTGTTGCTATAGATAACAGTTCATCTGATCAGCAATGCAGGTCACAGCAAACACTTCACCCCAGTGCTCTGGCTCACCGTGCAGGCTCCCTGCAGAGTGGAGACGAGTTCAAGGTCACTACCCTGAAATTTGAAGTGTGCTGCAGGACTGGCCCTACCTACCTGTGAGACCTCCTTCCTCTTCTCTGATCACCACCTCCCATGCCAGCAGTGTTCCTCCAGACAGTGTATCTGACAGCAAACAGGCAAGGCACTCCTGAGAGAAGGAGATGACTTTTGGAGATGCTAGAGATGGACTATGGACCTTCTTCCCTGAGGAGAGAAAAATAAACTCACTTGTGAACTTCAGTGCAAACCTCATCTTTCCAGCTGAACATCCCTCTGTAATTTCTTCAAACAAAGCAAAATCCTATAAAATAATCAAACTCTTCTCCCGACAGGCTAAGAAGAGACAGAGGGGAGTGCTTCAGACACAAAGATACATTCGCACACAAACACTGCTCTTAGTAACAGAAAGTGTTTTGATATTACACTGCATGAGAGTACACAAGAGCATACTGAGACCAAACAACACAGCTACAGTGATATTTCAGGAACAGGATTAGGAGATGTACTACACTGAATCAAATATGTAATGAAGTAGTCACACAGATATGTGATGTTATTGCCGTTGGCCTCTATGCATTGCCAAAAGGAACTGCTATCCTGATACACAGCTTAAACACAAAAGCAACCGTCTGTCTTAAAATACTTTAGAGCATGATTGGACTGGGGATACTCACTGCCTTCCAAAGCTACTGGTGGTCTTTGCTAACAAGATTTGCTTGACAATAGCTTCATATAACATGGCAAATCCTTTGCCATGGAAGGAAGGAAGAACAAGACCAGGGTGAGGGTGGTTATTACCCAAAGCCATGTCCAATCAGTATTGTCAAGATTCTCTGCTGCTGCCCTCCTGACCTGAAAGAGGCAAAACTGAGTGCTGCCCACCGCAACAAATGATGTCAGTAGAAACTCTCCAAATATTCAAACTATTTCATCTTTATTTCAGTTTTTGAAATTCATGTTTTGTAATTCTATTCACGAGATATTTCAAACTAGACAAGCGATTTCTGTCTCGCTTCAGACCTGTCAAATCTTAATGCTTAACCCCCAGGAAAATCTTCCAAGAAGTTATTGGCATTTATTCATTCCTATTAACTGCTTTAATTTCAAGGAACTGACACCTTCCAGGGAAAAAAGCATTTTGCCAGAAAATTCCCAGCCAAACCCAAGGTTGACCTGGGAGGTCTCAAGAAGCAGTTTTCCCCGAGGGATCGTTCTGTTAATGTTAGACATTAATTTCCATGTGTGACAAAGTCAGATCAAACATGTCAAGAAGATACACAGAGGACTTCCCTCCACACACCACCGCAGAGACGCCAGGCTGCATCCCACTCCAGGAAGGTGTAGGGGAGACACAGAGGTTGTGGCACCATCACAGGAAGAGCCCCATTTCAGAAAACACAGTGTCTGTACCAGTTAGACAAGGTATGTGACCAGTGAAACTGCAAAGAGCAGCAGCACAAGGGGAAGAACCAGTCTGAGAAGCTGTAGGAGCAGCAGCAGGAGATGGGGATAAAGGTTACTGAAGGTCAAGTACAGCCAGCACATCGCTGCTGGCACAAAATTGCTGCTGCATTCCAGGAAATCATTCCCTCTCATCTTCCTGAGCCTGTCACATCCTATTTCACTTACTGGTTCCTTTTCAAGGTGTTCAGTTTATTTGTCTCCTTGGGTTCACTGTTTATCTCCATTTATTCTCAGCATAATTTGAGGCTCGTTTGAATCCTGTTACTGGTTGGCAGGCGGGGGAGAGCTAACTTGTGTAATGATCTGGAGAATCTATGTGGGAAGGAGGGAGAGCAAGATTAGTAGAAGTGATTACAGCAGGAGTTGTGATGGGAATATCATTCCTCCAGAGCGAGCAGTGGGGAACCAGCAGGCCTGCCTCTCGTCGTCTTTGCAGAGAAAACTGAAGGAACCACATTACTCTGTGTGAGCTGTGTCCAGGAGCTATAAAATCACCTACAGATGAATAAGCTCCAAAGTTGTCTGAAATAAAGTTTAGGAAGCACCAACATACCTCATGGAATCCCAGCTTTATGGTAATGTATGTTAGATAATTAGCACCAATGGGTAAGAGGCATGAATCCTCATACAGCGAAAGCCAAGTATTAGCATATATTTAGCAGATTACAGTTAAATTTATCATGAGCTACCTGCCTCTGCTGAAACAGTTCTTACAGCAGGAAACTCAGTCCTCCTTTGGAAAAGAAAAAGGACTTTACATTTGGCTTGCTGGGGGCTCTTTTGGAGAAACCAAAGCTTGCTACTCACAAATGAACTGGGAAAAAACCCCTATCACCAGCTTGCCCCTGCAGCCAGGGCTGCCCTGTGCCAGACAAAGCCACTTCCAGCTGACCCACCACAGCCATAGCTCAGGCCCATAGCCACACGTGGGGCACCTCTGGGAAGTATATTGATAGAAAGAAAGGGCAGAAGATGCCTATGGAGAGAAAAGGAGGAAACCCCAAGGTCAGAGGAAGAAATGCTCCATGGCAGAGCAGATACCCACTGCAGCCCATGGAGGACCCTGTGCTGGAGCAGACAGACACCCCTGATAGGATTTCAGCCCTTAGAGAGCTCACTCTGGAGCACAGCAAAGCAGAGAAGAACTGTGATGGACTGACTGCAATGCCTATTCCCGATGCACCATTCAGGCTGGGTACAGAGGAATCAGAGTTGAAGCTGAGCCTGGGGAAGGGGAGAGGTGTTTTGTCTCAAAAGAGGTGTTTGTCTTTGTTTCCCAGTACCCAAGTTACTAATTAAATATTCCTTTAACTGGCAATAAATTCATTTTTCCCCAGGTCGAGTCAAATATCTGAGTGAGATTAGCTCCTAGCTCCTGCATAGCTTAGGACTCAGTGTCTACACCTCCGCTGCAGGACAACCTGCCTTCCCTAGAGGCAAGACACCAAGTCAGCATGTCAGCTGTTGCCTTGGGCCTGCAAAGGGAGCTGAAGTTCCTTTGAATTATATTCAGCATTCATGAGAGAGCTCTCACCTCCTCTTGACATCCTGCCCTGGATGAAGAAGTATCTTCTCTGGCCCTAGGCATAATTACAAGAGATTTTAATTTTAGCATTCTAGTATGCCAATATTTGCACTATGCAGGTTTTTAATCCTGATGGTAACAATTTACCACTTAATTGAGTCAAAGCTGTTCTGTGCTTGGGCTCTCCTGAGTAAATGCTTTAATTATAATTAAACTTGTTTCCTGGTTGTCTCAGCCATTGTTATGTATATAAAACAATTCACATTAAGAGTGCCCTGTGGTTTTACAAAGCATGTTGGTTTTTTACCTCTTTACCTGCTTGTTTTGGGCAGTTTAAGGAAATACCTTGAAGTTACTATTGGATTAAGGAGAAAATAATCCCTCTACTTGTTCAAAGGAGAAAACCCCAGAACCTTAAACCATGCTTTTTCATCTACACGGTCCTAGAAATAATGCTGTGTTTAGCATTTCATGTGTATTGCAAAGCCTAAGTAAATGCTGCTTGCACCTTCTGAGAACAAAAATGAGGAGTAAGAAAGGAAAAGACAGAAAAACAAGTGTAAATGGAGGTAAGTTACAGCTCAAGTGGCTGTACTCATGGACAGAAATTGAAGGGATCACGTTATCTGACACTGAGAAGCACAACTCCACCTACTTAAAACTTACATACTGGTCACAGCAGGATCTTGCAGAAACAAAATAATCAGGATCAGAGGCAACAAAAGATTTTCTGGATAAATCCAGACAGAAAGGGCCATCCAAGAATACCACCTTGCCATGTTGCTAGTGAAACACAAGGAATAAAGTTGAGTCTCCTGTTTTCATACAGACTGAATTACATAAAGCCAAGTTACCAGTGCAAAAGGCTGGCCGAGACATAGATCTACTCCAGAGTAACTGACAGATTAGAGATAAAAAAAACTAACATAAGACATAGAAAAGGAACTGGTCCC
>JAOEHX010005973.1:10595-21480 GCA_025448015.1 Bolborhynchus lineola | reverse complement strand
AAATGGCTTCTTTCCCCTCTTAATTCTTTAAGGTTTTGAGACATCAGAAGACAGAACAGGAAATGGATTTGCCATCCAGCTGTTCATGCTACCAGGATGAATCTGTGAGCGTGTGAGCTGTAAAAACACATAATAGAGGTGCCTTGGAGGGAAGGAAAAGGTTACAGACAGGGAGTATGGCAGGAGACAAAGAACAGGATCCTTGCATTCATTTTGCAATTTTCACCCCCTAGAAAGAAAGACAAGCTAATCAGCATAAAAGAATAAGCGTATTTTTTGCATTTAAAATGCTATTAACACAGGAATTGAAATGCTCTTTTCTTTCTTTGATTCATCTACTTGCACCTGGTTTAGATAGAAAATACAAACCAAACATGAACATTCTTACTTGCATGATTATTAGTATGAGTGGAGAAAAATCCAGCTCAGTGTTGATATGTAACATCTGTTTGATTTTGTTTGCTCTTTTTCTTACGTTTTTTATCACAACAGAAAAATATTACAGATTTATGAAATCGTTTTTCAAACACCTTCAGTACCCACATGAACTGAATTTTGCTTACTTAGAAACAAGAGCATGGGATATACTTCAAGAGCTACAATAGGCACATACAGTACAAGTTACTGTATATGCAGGAGATGCAAGGGATAATGGTTAGGCAAGGTTTGATTATGAGTTATGATACCAAACTAGAACTAGGATTCAAATACAGGCTTGGTACCAGCAAAATATAACTGAGCCCTGGATAACTGTGGAAAAGAACAGGAACTTGGTTGCTGCTGAATAAGTTGTCACTGTATGAAGCTGCAGAAGAACAATTACCATGGAAAAGCTAAGCCCAGCTTACTCCAGGTTTAAAAGAGTTTTAAGTTTCATTATCAACATCTGTTTGGTCACGTTGCAGGTTTGGCCATGAAAGTTTAAACCAAAAAACTACAGCCACCCCCTCCCTCTAATCTGCATTTTGAAACAGAACAGTCTTTACAGATTCAATAAATTATTCATGGAGAAGGCAATATTACTATTAGACCCTGGGGTCTTGGGCTCCCCATATGTAAAAGATCTAACTCTACACAATCAATCCAGTAGGATAACTGTGTTATACTCTACTTAACCCAGATTGCTTAACAGGGTTTGAGAACGGATTAGTGGATGATGAGCTAGTTTTAAAAGCAATATTATCTCCCAGAAAAGCAGAGGATAATTCCTACTAGTAGGTTTAAGAAATAAAACGATCCTAGGTTGGAAAGAAACTTTCCACATGTTCTCTTAACTAGCTAGATGCTGACACATGCAATGACGAGGCATGGGAGAAGCTAAGCATGAAAACAGGCATCAATCAAAAACATTCCCACTGAGCAATAGTGTTCTTAGACTCTTAGAGAATAGAAAGAATCTAGACTGACAAGAGGGTATCAAAACTGGCTTATTCTTGCAAATTCTCTGAATATCATCTGTGAAGGAGCAAGCAAGGTTTCTGGAGGCATAAAGCTGAAAGCATTTCTAGAGATCAGGAGTTTTCATTGCTCTCTATTTTTGGTGACTATGGGACATCCAAAAAGCCCCCAGCAGAATTTACCATGCATAATGATGGATTCAATTTTTATTTATCACAAATCTCTGGTTTTATCACAAATTTCTGGATCCTATCAAAACACTATGGCATGGTCATTTCTTTTATACTTGTGCTCTACTTTTTCATAACATGCCCTTGAAATAGAGAAAATTACTTGAAATAGCTCCAGACTGGACCTTGACAGAGAAAAGGAAAAGCATAGGGAGACTGACCTCTACATAATGGGTGTCCACCAAGCAGATCTGAGATGTCCTGTTCTGGGAGGTCTATGTGGAAGCCCTGTTCTCTTTCATGTGCTACCAGCCATGTAGCCTCAACAGTGCCTAGGTTTGAGTCAGGAGTACTCTGCAGAAGACAACATACAAATATTCACTCAAACTGAAAAAAAAAATCACATAATAAAAGAAATCACATGCTTTTTGCTTGCTGTTGAGAAATATTCTAGATCTGCACTCTGGCAGCTTCCCACCAAAGGGTAGTGCTGAAAGAATGCCCACTGACCTGGAGTTTTGATTGCACAACTGAATGTGTCTCAAAATCTGATGCTAAGACTTACAATACTCCATGCAGAGATCAGAGACGTATTTTAAACTTCCTATGCATCTACCAAAACAGCTCACATTTGGAATATCAAATCTTCACAGAAAACCATTCCTAGGCAAGCCCTAGGCTGAAAGATGTCCACATAAAACATCAGTTGAATACATTCAAGCTAACACATTTCCAGACCCAGTCGAGCGATTTGTAAGAGCAGTACCTACCACTGGCATACGTGGTCACTCCAGGGTTCTTTGAGAATGGAACTCCAGAACTTAAAACATTTATGCTGGTGTAACCTCTCTTGTTAACAAAATGGCAGCATGACAAATACAAGGCAAGAGTACTGCATGGCCCCCTCTGCTGAGCACATTTTCTCTCCTCTTATTCCTCAGTACTTTTTCTCCCTACATGTATTTTTGTTTTCTGTGTTGCTACCTGGCTCTTCCCTTTCAGACAGCCTCTTCCTGACAGTTATCAGGGTTTAACATACTGTACTAGAAGGCTCGTGAATATTGCTCTTTGATTTCTAGTGCTTTAAGATGAATGGCTGGGAATCATTGCTGCAGAAAAGGGGGGAAAAAAAAGGAAAATGAATAAAAAAAGGAAAGAAAAATAGTTTCTGAAAAGCTTTGTGCTGTCGAATTCTGCCTGCAAACTCTCCAGCATTGAATTGCTTTGCTACAGAACTGGCACTCTGGATGTATTAAACCTTCCTTCCCCACCCCTCAAAAAGAGCAAGGTATAACATGGGGAAAAATGAGAGTATGCACCTTGATTCGGATGTGTCCTTTCTGGTATTTTTCCTTCTTGATTTTTTACTCTCTTGCTTTTTAAATGTCTTCCCAGATGTGTTTAAATTTGAGGTTTTGTGTCTTGGATCCTTTGTCACGTCTCAACAGACCCCAGAAAAGAGAAGAGCAGCTCTAAAAGAGAAAGAGGAAAGTCTGTCCAACTGCAGGCTTCTGGGAGGGACCTGATGAAAGGACTCCTGCCTCTGAGTTTCTTTAGGGGTGTCATCTTTGACCCAGAAACTTTCCACCAGAAATTCAAGGAATTTATAAGCTTTTCCAGGGTTTCAAGAGCACAGAGGTGAAATACATCCCCAGAGGACTGGGTGTAGCCCATCACACCTAGGCAGAACACAAGCAGCAGGCTCCACACCTTCTAGAAGCTTTGGCAACATACTTGTACCTGGGAAATTCCAGGCAGGAGGAGGGTCACACTTACCGTGTGCTGCCATCATATCCACCCAGGTGGAAATCCAGCCTGGAATCACTGCTGATGACACTTCCGCAGTACCCTGCAAAGCAGCAAAGATGATGATGCCGAGACTAGCTCTTGATGCCATAGCTGTAGGTAACAGATGCTGCTCTCTATGTGGCATTCCCATGGTCCTTGGTGAGAGCTGCAGGTACAGAGCATGTTCAGAGGAGCAGACCACTGACTGCTCCATAGGGAATGAACTACTGCATTTTTTCCCCTCTCCCCCTGAAAAACAAGCTTCCTGTCCTAGTTGCTTGGTGAGAAAATAGCCCAGAGTTGTAAGTACAAATACCAGGCAGCAAAGTTTATGTTCTGTATTTTTAACTCTTTTTAAGGCAGTAACTCAAAGCATATACCAGGACATAGGGCTATCTTAAATGTGAAAGCAATTTCCTAAGATCCTCATGAGAAGTCTAATAAGCACTGCTAACATCAGGGAAGGAATTAAACCTATTTCCATTAACTGAGGACCCCATTCTTAGGGCTGGGTCTCAGTCCTCTCTGTTGCTTCCATGACCTTAAAAATACACTTTTTCCTTGAGTTTCCTCCTTCTTCTGTTTCTAAGTGCCCTAATTTCCCAGTCTGGACTAATGAAAAACACAGAAGCTGATGGTCCTTGCTACAGAGGGCCAACAGCCTACAAGAAGTAACAAAGAACACAGTGACAAGTGCCAACAAGGGAAGGAAAAGAAGCATTTCTGAGTAAATTCACTTTAGGATGAAAAAGTTCTAATTTATCACTTTTATCTTGTTTTGCTTCCATGAATGACAAGACTCAACCCCAGCTCAGGATTCATGTGCTTAAAGCACACATAGCAGTAACTTTACAGCATTCAGCCTTCCCAAACTTCTTCAGCATGAGGGAAAAGTACAGAGGAACACATTTCATAGTATGGCTTAGTGTTTGGCAGCTTCTTGTAATTCTCAGTCTTTGATCCAGTAATGCTTCTGTATCTTTCTTACTAACTGGTTGCAACACAGCACAAGCTGCACAACTGCACAAGCTCACACATGCCTAGGAACAAGGAAAGGCTATGAGTTAATCTTGAAGGCATACATGATAAACCATTAAACAGGATAAGAAAAAACCTAAACACTTTTTTACATTAACAACCAACCACCCTGCCAAGAGGACGTAGGTATGGACCAAATGGCCATTTACCAGAGGGAAGGGGAAGTAATACAAGGAATATATCCAGCCTATTAGAACACCATGCACCAATTATGTTATAGGACTGTCACCATGCATCTGTACACATCTGTATTCAGCAACAACCCTCCCTGCTTTGGTAAAGTCTGCTTCACAAAGTTCCAAACCACTGCATTTTTGAGGCAAAGCACTCAGAAAGCTTAACATTAAGGTAAGCTTTTCTTTCCCCCCTTTGTTCTGCAGTGTGCTTTTTGGGGCAGGGTGGTTAAGTGAGAAAAATAACAAAAGATCCTCAGCAGAAAAGGTCATTTTCTGGCAGGAGTTTCAGTTCATACCTAGTAACAGCTCACATGGAGCTTGTTTTAAGGTTTGCTTGCTTTAAAACTAGGAACAACATTCAGCTCTACACTCAGAATTTGTATGACGTTTCAGCCTGGAGCATATTTTTATGGTTAAGTTCTAAACCCTGAAATTAAGAATTTGTCATAAATACACAACAACTCCCCAGTAATAACATTGCCAACATCATCACTATGATGATAAAAATTATTAAATGCTATCATTCTGTTCAAGACATCGCCAACAGATTTTGTGTTAAGTGCCTGCAATTAGAGTTCTGTCTTTTGTAATAACAACATATTAAAATGAATGCTGCCAGTGTCTGTGCAACTTCCAAAGCATTATTAGAATAAATAAGTTCAAGGGGTGGGGGTGTGGGGGGAAAGAGTAACCTAAACAGGGGTAATAGTTTCACAATTATAAAAGCCCTTCATACTATATAGCTCTATATAGTATAGACATTTCAGCCTTTAATATAGACCTGAATTTCTTAATACAGGTTACCCAGAGCAGGAGACAAGTTCTGTGCTACCCTGATTTACCATGCCTGCCTGAGAGTACTAAGCATTCAGAACATTATTCTCTGTAAACCCTAGGAGCATCCGAACAAACAGGGGGAGGGAGATTAGATTAGAATAAATGCATAACTTGATTTTATTTAAAGCATAACAGAGGGATAGCAATAAGATTTGTACTGGCAGCAAGTTGCCTTTTCCCCCAGGTCTCTTCATTACTCATTACAAATAAGTTAGTTAATTGTTAAATAACAAAAAAAGAGACACTAATTCGAGTAGTGGCTTTGACATCTGTGAGCATTCAAAGTTAAAACTTAATTAGAAGTTAAAACTATGTTGTTTTATTGATGCATACTTAGCATTTTTAGCCCTTTAAACATTAAATGGAGGTTCACTTAGGAAGGGACATTACAATAAAACATTTAAATCCAGCACTAGTTTTCTCCTCTAGCTAGTGATACTCCTGCCACAGTCACTATCAAAATGAGAGCAAAACGAGAAACCGGCCAAACATGAGCAAATATTTCCATCTTGTTTCCAGAGTAAATTATTGTCTCTGAATTGTCACTGTTCTTACTCCAGTTTTATTTTTTCTTCATTCATCAGCAAGAGAATTCACAGGTACCAGCCTCCCTTTTCCCTCCCAACAATGATACTCCACTAATAAACTCTTACTGCCTATTTCTATCTATCAAACCACATCATAAATGGCTGCCTAGGAATCCTGGCCACTCAGAAATACATACAGCTGACCCCCCTCGGGAACAGGGAGAAGAACCCTGTGCCAAACAGCAATTATAAGATAATGGCACTAAAATGCCTGAACCTGGGAGTTATTCTCTGTAAACCCTTGCAGGACTCTCATGTGCCTGAGAATTAAGTCATTAACAGATTAATCTATTGTTCAGTACAAAGGATTTCCATCTCTCTATTCAGGTTTGACATCAACAAAATTGATCACCTCATCAGAAGAAGTCAATTCTTCATCCTCATTTCCAAAAGGCAGTGAAATCCATTGCTTCATAGCTTATTTGCTCTGAAAAAACTAACAAGTCACTGTCACAGTTTGAATATTGCCCTCCAATGCAAGCACATATGCCTGATCTTCTATAGTACCCTTGAATAAAGAGAGACTTAAAGTCACAAGATCTGTAAAAGCCAAAACATAATTATATTAAAGTAGGCTGTAGACACATTGATGATCTTCACTGTACAAAGTGAATGGTGAATCTGGTTTTAATCTGATGACTAATTTCACTGACCATCATGCAGACTACATGGCATAAACTAGAACATTTTGCTTACAGAAGCTGGACCATTGCTACTAAGAAAGAGTGAGTTTTAACCACTGGTGACAGTGAACACTGCTGCTTTAGCTTGCAGTCCAAGCAATAGTCAAGAGATTAGTGCTCAAACATGGTATTACAAACTGATACACAGTATTAAGAACTCATCTAAACTACAAAATATATCTTGTGTTTAAGCACGAGCAGGAGAGGTTACATTAGTGGAAGTGATGATTGCAATGTTATAGTAGTCAGTGTGGTCAAGGGGAAATTATGTTCAACTTCATGGACTAAACACTGGTGGAGAACAACTTTCTGCTTCTGGGCTTTAGGTATTTTCCCCCAGCAGAAGGAATTCTGCCTGTTGGTCTTTGCAGAATCTGAAGGAAGGAATCAGCTAGATTTGCAATATGGAAAAGGAAAATAATTCCAGGTCAGTTTAGGGAATAAATTGTGTATTCGAGATGTGAAATCTTCACTGAAGACTTTTTAAGAACAAATAGGATAAATACCTGCTGGGAACAAGCCAGATATTTCCATTCCTGTCTCAGTGCAGGGTTCTGACTAGCTATCCTCTCAAAACCACTCCAATTCTGATACTTTCGGGATTTTCCTATTTACAAAATTGTTCCTGCATCCTTCCTGGTCCAGTCCCATCACTCCAGTCAGTCTCAGCAGCCAAAGTATAAAACATGGCAAAACGATCCCATGACTGTACAGCTGTTATGGAGCAGGAGAAAGAGACAACAGAATACTGTTGGGGCCGAGAGGGCTAATCAGCCTGCAGGGTGGCAAGGATGGTGTTCTTACTGAAGAACCTCCCTGGGAGTCTCTGAAGACCAAGCCATGCTTCCCTGGCTTTGACAGAGAGCTTCCTTTACACTTCTTGTTGGAGAAGGCAAAAATGAGCTTTAAGAATGCTGAGTTTGTTAAATCTAAAAAGAAAAGTTATTAAAAGAGAAGTGAAAATGCAGAACATCACATCACTAATAAAAACCTGGCTGAAAAGTTGTATTGAAGGCTAGCGCAAAGAAATATCAATTCATAATAAATCATGTAAGTGTTTTTAATGAACTTTTTTTTCTAGTCCCCAGCTCAAATCCTGACATTTATTATTTCAATGATTTTAGGTGCTCTTTCCAGGATTTCTGTGGAGAGAAAAAAAAAAGAAAAAAAAGAAGAAAAATAGCCATTTTCAAACCTTGAAAAGAATTGGCTCCCATATGTAAGTTTAAATTATCCATCACCCTGCAGGAGGATTCAAGCAAAATCGAAGGCCATCTTGATGAATAATCAAGGTAAATTTGTCACATTTTTTTACTGTGCTGCATAATTCCAGAGTTTCATAAAAAGAGCCACATAATTAGTTTAGCTTACCAGGGAAAAAAAAAACTTGAATGACAAGGTCAGGCTCTTGCCCTTTCAGTAAATTAGAGAAGATTGCCATAAATTGCATAATATAATGAAACACCAATTTGCATATTTGCTGCTATATTAAAAGGGATCAGTTTTAGCTCGCAAAGCAGAACAAATAAAAACATGCATTTTAATAACTCAAATTACTCCCAGGAAGTGACCCTCAGCAGAAAGCCTGATTATCACTACTTAATTAGAAAGCCTTGGAAATCTAAATCCTCCTTTAAATCCTATTCTGTGTACAGTGAAAGATGAAGCCGTGAGTTTTGTCTTAGATTCAATATTTACTCTTTACTAATATGTTTGCAGGGGAGACTTTCCAAAGCATGATGAAGACATGCAAAAAAAATTAATATTCAAAGGAGAGAGTGCATCAAACCTGTGTTGGCTTGCAGGTGCAAAGCAATTAACAAGCTGGCATTTGCTGTGCTTTTAATTAATTAATTGAAAATGCAAAGCTGACTTTCATTTCTTTAAATGTTTGAACATTTTATCCATCAATAATGAACCGCTACTTACTCGCTGCAGTGGCTACAACAGCTGGGAAAAGAAAAACTTAGTCCTGTAGAAAAAGTGCGTAGGAATTCCACATTCACATTTCTCCTTGCCACTGAGGAATGCACTACAGTGTGAAACTCTGGATGATGCGGAGGCGTACCTTGTGCGTGTGCTTAGCTATAAAAATAACCTGCGTTCTGTATTACAGTCCAAGATGGAACAGGAATTAAAATCACAAGTTACAGCATAAGATGTAGTAAGGTTTAATTTTTAATTTAACTTAAAAAATTAAATGCTGTTTGCTATGGGAAGTCAAGGGATTTTTTTTTTTCCTAAGAATAAAACATTCTTCCCTGATTTTTAAAGGTTAAAATCATACTATAAGAAGAGATTGAGTCATTTCTAAGTGCTTGCAAACAATAAATAGTCAAGAGAAATGTGTTGTGATTAAATTTACAAGTTGGTATCACTTGAATGATAAATGTATTGTTTTCAGCAGAAAGATTTTGGTCAGTATGTATTTAAAAGACACTACCATTAATATACTTTAATTAAAGCATAAATACTACATTGCTACCTCACTAGGCATTCACTCAGCTGGAACTAACTGTATTTGCTTAATCTACAATTTTAGATGTATTAGCAAAAATAAATGTTGGTGAATGTAAGAGCCTGATTACATATCTTGGGTAAATTGGTGATAATGAGTCAAGAGACTTTGTGTTCATTCACATATATTAGAATAAGAATCATTATGAAATTAAAGCTAAGATTAATCCTGCTAATGACACCATGGAGCATCTGGGAATAAGATAACCCAGATGTCAAATTCACTGTGATACTGTGCTGCTATTTGATAGAGTAACCCCTTGAAGTGTTCTTCTAAGGCAGCTAGCTGGTACCCCACAGTCCCAGCACTTGAAATGCAAATGAGTGACAAGATAGACTAATAATGAGAGCAGATTCTAGCAGTAAGGAAAATGAATTAATTAAAAAAAAAACCCTGAACCAGTGATAAGAACAAGCAGCAGGCAACCCAATGTCCTCAATTAGGGTGGATGACATCTGCAGTGTATTTCTCTCTAATAAAGCCCTCACTCTGTATTCCAAAGCACACGATTCTAACACTGTTAACATTTTAATGTCTTGGGCGTGCATGGTAACATTAATTACAAGATGATTTGGATGACTTCTGAATCTCTTTTATGTCTTCCACTGAGTAAAAATCTGAGTTGCAGCTTTGATATCATAAATAAAATGTAGAGACCTGCCAAGCATTAAAGCTCTCCTGAAGTAACTCAGATCTGCTAAGTTACATTAAACCTTTATAGCTAAGCAAAGAGCATTCTCTATGAATTTAAAGAGGGTCAGTGTCTATACATTTTAATGGCAAAGCTTTACAGATCTCCAGCATTTTCCTTCAGACTGCAGCTGTTGTTGTTTTTAATTACTAATGAATTTAATCTAATGTTTTGTTGAGCTCAATTTACCTTCTCCATAGCATTTGTTCAGAAACTCACACCAGGATTAAGTGACTTGCTTCCTCATTTCCCCAGCCCACGATCTTCTCTTTCTTGCTAACTGCTCTGCTCCTTGTTTGGAATGAGCAATAGTTAGCACAACCACTCCCAAAACAAAACCAAGAAGAACTGAAATTAATTCACTGTAGCCCAAGGCTCAATGAGCAACCCAGGATCCCTGTGCACTTTTTGGATTCAGGATGAAATGCAATGGCACCCCATCTTCACTGCAGTTATTAGGCATGCTAACAGCACTGCCTTCATCCCTGCATCAACAGTTTGCACACTGTGTGCAGGGGGGTTGGAGGGGGT
This sequence comes from Bolborhynchus lineola, assembly GCA_025448015.1. Lineage (NCBI taxonomy): Eukaryota > Metazoa > Chordata > Aves > Psittaciformes > Psittacidae > Bolborhynchus > Bolborhynchus lineola. Next base: position 11,063 of record JAOEHX010005973.1, on the reverse strand, counting down.
GGGAAATGAACAAGGGTCAACTTGTGTGGAGGGAAGGTACACAGCATCCCTGGTTTTCTTCTGCCCTGAAACTCTCCCTGGGAATGGCTGAGGAAAGATGCTCAGCCTTCTTGCAGCTTTACTCATCTCGTAGAACTCCACAAGAGGTTACAATACACAGTTCAGTAAGAGCTTTGTGAGAAACATCACTGTAGGAAAGGCCCACATACACTTGAAAACAAACATTTCTTAGTGGCAAATCATAGAATAGTTAGGGTTGGAAAGGACCTCAAGATCATCTAGTTCCAATCCCCCTGCCATAGGCAGGGACACCTCTCACTAAATAAGCAAATGTAAATGATTTGACCTCTTCTTGAGACACAAGTTGACCAGAGTCTTTGCTCCAAAGCTATAAGACCACAATTGACTCACTTCATGCACCACTTACAAGAACAAAGCAACCATAATATGTCAATCCCTAGTTAAGAT
>JAOEHX010005973.1:0-10495 GCA_025448015.1 Bolborhynchus lineola | reverse complement strand
TAGTTAAGATCTGTGGTCATAAGATTTGTGATGAGAAGTTGTTCAACCCATTTCATCTTGTTATAAACCTTCTCCCTCAGAATCTCACATTTGTGGCTATTTCTGATGACATTTCTGGGACACCACCACTAGCCCATCTTCTGCTTTTTTTGGGTTCCACAACACATATACTCTTCTCTGTCTCTTCCAGCTGTATAGCTATAAACACACAATTTTTTATTGGGTTACTCCCCACCCCAAAATGTATTGATATGAGACATTTACTGCTCCAATTAAATTTTGTACAACTCTGAGACAAGGTAATTGAAGAGGAATGTAGAGGAAAGCAGACTGGCCTTGGGATCCATGCCTTCAACTACATTTTTAGGTGCATTTTAGAAGGTAATTTATACAAGCTCTCATTTAATGCAGATGTTCTTTCCTTTTTCAGCTTTCACAGCCTCAAGAATTAATGAAGCACTGAGAAATTTCAGAGACTATCTTGATGTTAATAAATTTAAACCGTCCCTCTGAAGAGCAAGAGCAATTATTTCTACTCTTATTTTGTTGCAACAGATCTTGTCTTCCAGGTGGAGCCAGTGGCACAGTTGTGCTCATTCTTCATACCAGAAATTGAGGGGGGATTTACTATTCAGAATTCTGAAGGTTTTTGTTGATATAATCAAAAAAAGGTACCCCTTTAGATACTTTGGTCTGTGATTTGATCTGTCAGGAAAGTAATTTACACAGATAAAGTAGCATAAAAGACTCTTTTTCCCTGAACAAAGATATGACAGCACTCATGTCTTCAGTCTTCAATTACCACCCACAGCTCTGGATTTTAATTTCATTTCATTTCATATAAGCTTTTCAGCTTATATGGTTGTTCTCAGCTCAGCTCCTCCAGATCAGCTGTATGGTAAAAGGACTTGTAAAGCTGGAGTAATTCACGCATAGCCTCACTCACTTAGAGCATTGAAAAGTTTGCTCAAGTATCCCCAAAGCTAAGTTCAAACAAAGGGTTCAGCACATCTATACCTAAAAGTAAATCTGTGCAATCAACTTCAGCTATTGGAATGTATGCATAGCTAGAAGCATGGGCTGTTCCAAATAAAATCTTTTCTTATGGTAGGCTCATGTAGCTGTAAATCATCATCTGCTGTCCTTGACATACATGCCATGTCTTTGTTGGTGATCTTTGCTAAGAGACAGAGATTGATCTTATCTCAGCCTCCATCCTTTACCCTATTAATCAGTGTCTTAATTTCAAGTGACTTTTGAGCAGGAGTGACTGCTGTCTGAGAGCTTTCCCATTTTCTGGACAAGCTGTCTCTTCCTAAGGCTGGCCTTGCACCAGGCTCTGCCTTGCAGCTTCCCTCTGCTCACCCGGCAATTCCCTGGCAGTCAGCTGGAGGTCAGAAGGTCTGATCTCTTTTGTTTTGCTTCCTTGGAGTTGGCTTGCTAGGGTACCTTCGCAGAACATTGCATACCTGCAGTGGTTTCACCTTAACCTGCATTAAACCAAAAACTTCAGTAGGGTTTTAAGACCCCATAGCCTGTACCTGTAAATAAGAACAGATTCATTTCTTTCCTTTTATCTATTAGAACATAGCACAATGCGCCTCCTCACAAGAAAACAGTGTAAGTATATAACCACTGCAGGTTGTTTGGGTTTGGTTTTTGTTTCAATTTAATTTATAACAGAAGCTTCATTATAGGAAAAAAACAAACAAACAAACAAACCAACAAACCAAACCTGATTAAATATGCATAAAATGTGGCTTTTTTAATAGCTGTAAAAGCTTCTAATATAACCACAGGGACAAACCACAGAGATCCAGAGGGGAAAAATCACTGAAGAGTTAATAAAAATACCCCTTTAAAAAGGTAACTAGGATCTACACACTACAGCTTTCACCAGGTAGGTTTAGTAAATTGCAAGCCAGCATTTTCCATTCCCAAGGACAACTACACAGGGAATTTCCTAGCCAAAAGTTTAAGTCACAGTTACACAGGTCTTGCCTTCCCCTGTGCTTGGGCAAAATTGCCATTAATATTAATGGCAGACAGGCATGCATGTAAAGGAGAGAAACCCCTAATTAGTGTCATAGCACATGCAACATTCCTAACAGGGAAACCATTTTGTATGCCCTAATTGCTCGAAATTGGCAACAAGTTACCATATGCATCTGTATCAAAGGCTACAGAAGCTCATGAATTCTCCAGTGGTAGGAAAACGTGCCCATACTGCAGAGTTTGGGTGACAAGAGCAGTCTGTGCTTGTGTTATCCTTACAACCTCTGCTACCTAGCCAAGGGGTTCACTGACCACTGTTCCTGCTGCATCCCTCATCTCTCAGAGGGGAAGCACAAGCCCCTGTTTTACACCAAGGTTGAGAGACTGTTCAGCAAGTTTAAACAGATCTGACTGATCAATCTCTACTGATATGCAGATATTACAAAACTGCACTAAAAACACACTGTAGCCTTACATAAACCAACAGAATTGCACTGGTGATGTTTGAAAGCAGGGTCCTCTCTCACTTACAGGAGATTTCTTCATACAAATGAGAAGAAAGTCCAGTTTGGCTGCAGAAAGACATTCAAGGTCCAAGTCATGCCTGCTACAATTTCTACAAAGCATTAACACTGCTGTAAAAGTATTGCAGAACTCTTCTCACTTTTAAGTCAAAGTTACTATTTTTTTGTCCTAACTAGAACAATAGACCAATTTAATCTGCCAGAAAATGTAAGTGGAATTCTATGAGCAGCAATAGTCATAGCATGTTTTTACAGAGAAAAGCCTTAAATTCTCATAACAGCTACCTTTTTAGATTTCTAAATCTTTAAATATACATTACTAAAGCATCTGTGTTTTCCTCTCTTAAAAACATCAGAGCAAGTAATTCCTCAAGTAACTCAGTTAACTTCTCACTGATGCAACAGACCTTGTTTCTGCTACAGAGATTCAGAGACAGAGAAATATGCTATTCACCCTTTATTTAATGTTTAATCTGGAGGAAGGAAACACTGTGTGGAACATTTTCACCTAAATAGTTTATTGGAAGTCAATAGAAAACTAGCATCAACCTACTTCACAACAACAACGACTGGCTCCACTCGGTATTTTCTTTACTAAACACAGGAGTTTCTTTCCAAAAAGCAAGTTCTTTCCTAGACTTTCTTTTGTTTAAGCAGCAGTCTTCATTCTTCTAGAACCAACATCTGAAAGTGACCAAAGCAAAGTGTGAGAATGGGGAAGTTTACTCATATAGGAGCTCAAGTAGTAATAACATATCCACCAGTTACAATAAGACAAACCTGCCATGTTGTATTTGTAGATAGACAGTTTGGCCCCTAATACTCAACTTGGACAAGTTCAGTGTTTCCCTGGCTGGTTTACTGTCATGCCCATCTGTCAGAGTGGCATAGTGCCCATTCACAAGGTAGAATGCCAGTTTCAACCAGAGTATGGATACTAACCAAAGACCAGTTTAGGAGGAAAGCCTATTGGATGTAGCTAACGACACCTTATTTACAGAGATCTTCCTGGTGTCAAGCAGTGCCAAATTAAGAACACATGCTACATTACAAGGATCACATCTGTTAACAAATATTGGCACTTTGTCACTGGCATCTGCCTCTTTTGTTAATCCGCTTTGGTAGTGAAAGGGCTGCCTCAGAAGAAGAGGTGTTCAGTCCTCATCCTACCAGCATAATCACAGATTTACCCACCACGAATTCCCCAATAACAGGTCAAAGTCTGTCAATGTTACCTCGGTGTACATCTCCTCCCAGGGGTCTGTGATGCCCTGTAAAAAGCTGTGAAATTATAGACTTATAATACCTATTCAAATGAGCTTTTTCATGTGTTTGAGGGTTTATTAAGCCAATTGTCATCCTGTCAGCAACAAGAGAACATGACTGCAGAAAACACTGACAAGTAATAAAAAGGGGAGAAACGATTGTTGTATATTCTTGGCACAGCTGAGCTTGCAACCTAAGTAAAAGAGTGAATTAAATACCTCAGACCAAAGGAAAAACCAAATCACAGAGTACCAAACATGATGTTCCTTGGGACTCCTTTGCTCTTGTATATCATGTTTTGCTTTTTGTTTATTAAAGCTGAACACTATGGAGGTATTTAGTCATGGACAGCACGGGCCAGTACAAAAAGGCCTCTCTACTGAAGGCATGTGATTACACCAATCTCCATTTTAAGATTATTTGCAGTTCCACCATAACAACAAACTGGAACATGCTCATCACTTCTAACTACCACTGTAGTCCCTGCCAGAGCCTGGGCTCACAGTCCTGAGCAAACAGTTTGCCACGAGTCATGCCATGGATAGTAAATCCAGAAGCTGTCAGTGCCTGGCAGCAGTCTCAGCAGTGCTCTTTGTGGCTGGGAAGGAGGGAGGTGGGCTGGCTCCCCATCCAAGCAGATGGGAACATGAGCACTAGGGGCTCCTCCCTTTTGGGAACCACTGCCACATCTCCCATTTTGCTATTGGAAGGCAATGGGATCTGCACTCCTAGAGTCTCATTTACCCTTAGTCCAGCGGAAAGAAAGGAAGGCATAAGGGATAAAACAAGAGGGTGAGACTGAGAGGATGCTACTGCTTCCTGCCTTCTAGGGTACAGAGGCAACCAGTTACCAGGGATCACCAGCATCCGTGTAAAAGTATCATCATAGAGCAGGAGCAAGACACTTTTACTAACTTCCGTTCAGGTATCTCACCTTGGTGAAGACACCAGGACTCTATTCTCATTGCTTTGTTGATGAGATACAATTGCCTGGCTGACCACACTGCAGAATGGCACATCACTATGGATAATTTACAATAGGACAGGAAGCTCTTTGGCTGAGTTATCTGGTAGCATGCAGCATACACTGGAGGTAGCTTAAAGGACTAGCTGAATATTCTTGAACAAGCACGAAGAACATCAATCCTGGAGAATCTGCTTTGCATTGGCTCTAAGAAGGAGAAATTCCATTTACATTTGGGTGACTTTCTAGGACACCAAAAGTCTGTGAAGAGGATGATGTTACTGTGAGGGAGGGCATAGTGCTCCTCAGGAAGTACTGAGGATAAGATAGAACTTCAGTCCTCCTGTGATATTAAGAACAGCTCTGCCCCATACCTCATCAATAAGCAATGATCATTATGTAGGTCCAACTTTAGGCTTCAGAGTGAGCCAGATGAACCATTTAAAATGAAGTGAAGGCACAGTGCTGTGTGCCTGTGCCTTTGGTGCACATGTGTACTACTATCTCCCTGCACCACCAAACAGACATTCATCTATGTTCTTACCAAGATTAAGATGTAAAGCAAATGGTTTCTTTTCTTTCTATAAGCATTGAGTTGACTATGCTCTTCAGTGGCACTGCAGTGTTTCACTGGCCAACCAGCAAGTTTGACCAGTCAGGATATACAAATAGGGACTGAAGAGTTTATGGAATGACCCCAAGTTATAGTAACCAGGGCTTGTACAGATGGTTCCTTCCTCTCTCTTTATAGCAGCACATATTAAGTGAAAGCATCACTTCACTTGGTAGAAACATATATGTTGATATAAACATCACCAACCAGCTTGGCTGGTGAATTTATTTTGCTTAAATAGTCTTGAAGCACCAAGTGACATTTGTGATAATGTCATAGGGGGAAAAAATCTTTAACTGCCTCCTGGATTTACCTGGCATGTGAAAGATGTAATTCTAAAGAGAACAATATTCCTTTTATACATCTCCTGTCATCCAAATTAATCCTGTTCGGTTAACTAAACAGGAATATCCTGAACTATAATGCTGCGCTCAGTACTGGAGACTAACAGCTTAAAAGAGGAAATCAGAATTTCACCCACTTGGCAGCAACCACAAGAGGCACAGCACAATTAACAGCAGCTCAGCTTCTGAGCTGGGGAGGTGGGCCTGGGCATATTTGATGCATGCTGAGTACCTGCATCCTCAGGATCCAGCTTTCACCTTGCCTGTGCAGCCGTGCACCCAGCAAAGGTGTCATGCACAGAGTGCACCTAAGACAGCGCTGAGAAGTCTGTTAAACCACCAGAGTGCTTCCCAGCACACATAATGGTTCCAGTACAAACCCTGGTCACATCTGCTTCTTGCTCACTGGGGAAATGCATTGGGATCACTGTTAAAGTGCATTTGCAGCTGTGGAGTCCAGGTTACGCCACTTAATTTTAGACACATACGAATTAGATGTCTCATCATTCAAATGCTTTCTCTAGAGGATGTGCAACTCGAGAAGGCATTTCAAGTCTTAGGTCAGTTAAACTGCCCTTTTTAACAATCTCTCCTTCCCCCACAACTAGAGAGAAAGCCAAGGGTGACACAGTCTCCTCAGATAGATCCTTAATGCTTGGTGGCAGGAGTCACTTTTCATTTGATGCACCTAGTTCAGAGAAGCAAAAAGGCATTTCTTGGCTACTGATTAATCAGGAAATACCTGCTTATCTAACCCTAAGTATCAAATCACACCTCTTCAAGTGCTCCTGTCTGGTCAGTCCAGGTACGTTGTCTCCAGCCATCTACATCCCTAGACCTGAAGAGGCTGTGTGGATCTGTCAGCCTGTTCAAGAGGGCTGGAAGCCCTGGCAAAGCCTTACAAACCAGCCACCATCAGGGAATCAACACCAACACAAGAGAAGGTTTTGCCTCTAGTACCACAGCAGGACTCCACAGGTGCCTGGCCATAAGGCCTACTGAGACTGCAGCAACTGAGCTGAATAAAGTAATGATACTGCCAGGACAGCTGAAAAGCAGTAGTAACAGAAAAAAATAAAAGGGAAGGGCTAATAGAAAAGTGAACCTATTCATGTTTTATTCTTTCACATATAAGAACTTAAAATATTAATTTATGTACATTTAAAAGGCTAAGGAAAGAAGATAGAGGCTGCAGGGTGTGATGTCTACAAACCTGAAATAATATATCCATCTAAAAGCAATTCATATTTATTAGTGGAATAAGTCCTTACAATTCTTTCAGAAAGTCTCATCATAGATTCATAGGATGGTTTGGGTTGGAAAAGAATCATAGAATCATAAGGGTCTGGGTTGGAAAGGACACTAAGATCCCCTAGTTCCAACCTCCCTGCCATGGACAGGGACTCCAGACCATGTCGCCCGAGGCTCTGTCAAGCTAAACAATGTTCCAGGTTCTCGCCCGACAATCAGAACTGGAAACTTATGTCAGAGAACACTATTAAGTGTCATTAAAGTGATCTGCATGTATTTCCTTCACTTGCGAGGAAAAAGCCTGCTTCTGGACATTTTATCAAATGCTGCCCTCTAGTGAATACATGGCTTGCAGAGGAACACAGAGCACAACAGTTGCACAGTCTAAATGAGAAACTTCGCTAAAATAACTGAGTACCTCCCATTTGAGACAAAGGAATCAGATGAGATGTCTGGATCATCAGTAGCAGTTCTGGTATTGTCGTATTATCGCTGGTGATGTTTTTTCTCCCTTCCTATTTTATAAGCATTCAGTGTATTTGGCCACTAGAATGAATTCTGTACCCTCCACATCTTCAGCATCTTTCCATGTTGTAAACCTCCATCAGACATATATATTTTGTATGCTTTAATTTTATTAATATGTTTCACTATCAGACTTTCCATCATCATGAAGGTAGCCTGCTTGGAATTACATTATATTAGCCTACAAGATAACAAGAGTTCAACAGCATTGTATAGATACCTGTAAGGGAATAAAAGACCAGCGAAAAATGCCTTCCACTATACTTTCTCCTCTCAGAGAAAGGATATCTCCTATGCTTCACTTGCTTACATAAAACTTAAGATTCTCCTTCTCATCATTTGATGAAAGAACTGCTCTGACAGAGTCAGAAAAAAGCATAGAAGTTCTCACAAACCCCAGGTATAATTAAAAAGCCAACACAAACTAAGCCTCTCCAGCTCCCATAATAGCATGCATTTAATAGATTCCAACCTGTTAATGCTTACACGAGCTCAATATTTTAACAGTATTGGTTTTATTTCTCCATCAAGTAGCAATTTCACCCATTAAGGTAGAATTAGTTGCCTTCTAGTTTATGAGCAGCATTTAAGTAGAGAGGTTTGTTTTTCATGGGATAATTTCCTTGAAAGTGCACACTGGTAATAACACAATAACACTCAGCTTTGCTCTTTTTGCATATTGCATATGCTAAACAAGTTTTTTCAGCAATAAAAGAATAACCCACCACTTATCACTGCATCCCAAAAGACTCTGTGTAACAGGGTGATAAGGAAACAGTTCTTCAAGGCTGTGTCCCCCAGTGTTTTCTTGAAAAATACAACACTTGTATTTGATTAAAGGTATGGGAAATAAAACACATAACATTAAAGATTTCTCTTAGTCACTTCTATCAAGTAGATACTCTGCCCACTTCAGTATGGAGGCAATCATCTGAGTAAGTTTGAAGCCTCATCCTTCAATCTACCTTAGTAACATACCAATTCAGAAGATGGGAGGTATCAGCATTGGAACTAGGGGATCTTTAAGGTCTTTTTCAACCCAAACTATGATTCTATAATCAGCACTCTGTACATGGGAAACAGCCAGATCCTGACAGCTGCGGAGATTTCCTGTTTTTCTTTTTATAGTTCCACATTACGAAGATGATTTTCTCTGCAAAGGAAAATGATGGCAAAGAATGGCAAGACTTCAGAAGAGCTGGCAAATCTACCAGCATCCAGTTCTGGGAGGCTGCCCTCATAAAGCTTTATCAAGCCTTGCTTTTAGAAGACGCTTGGCACTTACCTCTTCAAAGTCTCCTTTCAAGCTTCTCAAATGGAACGCTACACAACAGAGATGCATGGTGCCAAGGCACATCTTTGAAACTGTTGGTCTGACTCCTTTGGTTTTATCTTTATACCTACAGCTGAAAAAGCCAGAAATGGTAAATAAAAGCAAACCAAAACCAAACAAGAAATAACTGGGAGAGAGGGAGAAGATAATATTTGGTTCTGAAAATAATATGGTTCAGATTCATTTATGAGGAATATAAATCACTACCACTTAAATTCTCTTCTAGGTGCATCAAAATCAGGGCTTTATATAACACAAACAGCTGTTGAAAGTGCTGTGCAGAAACACTGCACTATGACTGCTCATTCATAACCTGCATGGGCCATCCAGTCCTTAGACCTCTGACGTGACTCCATTGAGTGAATTCTTCATGGGAGTATGTAGGAACACAGCTACATGACTGGAATTAAAGCCAGCAGGACAGAAAGAATTAAAAATAGACCAAAATACTATCCAAATACAGAAAACGTCCACAATCTATTTTCTGTTTCTGTGAGAGTGCAAAGCAAATGCAGGAATCATTTTCAGTTTTGACAGAAGATTGTATTTGCCTTCCTTTCATCCTGCCTTCTGGGCAATAAGGCAGGTTTTAATAACCCTCCTTCCCCAAACTGAGTTTGATCCCTCATGTTCATATACATATTCCCCATGAATATGTATATGACCAGGATTCAAGGGATAAAGATAGCTGGCTGGATCATTACCTCTGCTTGGTCAAGACATAGTACTGGCAGAGAGAGTGAGGAAAACACTGGTCCATTGCTCCCCAAACACCCACCAAAAGGAATCCAGACTGCACCGTAGACTTAAACAGACATGATTATGGCATATGCAGATTAATGAACTTCATAATTTCCTTAATGTGGAAAGTACTGGCATCCTGCACAATGAAGCAAATCTGAATAAATAGGGCTTTGCTCTTGCTGAAAAACTCTCAATGCTATGGGATGGGATGCAAGCAGCCCTGTCTGCATCCTACCCACCATAGCGGCTACGCACAACTTGAGCAACACAATATGCAAGGCAACTAGTCCCTGTTGCCAGTTCTTGTGGTTTTGTTCCAAATTATATAGGTTCTAGGTAAATCCTAGCCTGTGATTCTCTGCCAACATACAGGGGTCTTATGGAGACTGAATCAGTGGCAAAACAAGGGCTGTGCTGGAAATTATTCTGGCCACTTTGTGAAGTAGCTCACTCACATCTGCCTCCAGTGAGCTACAGCCCCCTACCACTGCTACCCTTGCTGTGTGACTTACACCTAACTTCTGCCATTCCCCCTGCCCAGTCAGGCATGGATTTGCCACTATCCATGAAACTTGTTGTTAGCTTCACAGCAGGGCTGCAAGTAGACTCATGTACCCAGCTCTGATACTCACCCTCCTCTGAGAGCATGGAGACCTGGAGAGCAAGTGCTTCTCATTCCTCTGCTCTTTCCTGCACACTTACTGTATCCCATCTGACCAGTTAAAATCCCAGTTTATGCATGGTTTCTATGCTAGCAAGAGTCCTGCTGATTCATTCCATAATGTCCACACCAACGTCTACAGAGTTAGAGAGATTTTTCCATCCTCTATAGCACCAATTGGAAGTTACACAATGTCACGGGTTCAGCAGTAGCAGTCATTTTTCTCCTTCTTGGTAGCTGGTGCAGTGCTGTGGTTTTGACTTTTGGCCTGGGAA
>JAOEHX010005960.1:24139-45128 GCA_025448015.1 Bolborhynchus lineola | reverse complement strand
CTGAAGGGGGCCTATAGGGATGCTGGGGATGGACTCTTCATTAGGGACTGTAGTGAGAGGACAAGGAGTAATGGGTTAAAACTTAAACAGGGGAAGTTTAGGCTGGATATGAGGAAGAAATTCTTTACTGTAAGGGTGGTGAGGCACTGGGATGAGTTGCCCAAAGAAATTGTGAATGCTCCATTCCTGGCAGTGTTTAGGACCAAGTTGGAGAGAGCCTTGGGTGACATGGTTTAGTGTGAGGTGTCCCTGCCCATGGCAGGGGTTTGGACCTAGATGATCTTAAGATCCTTTCCAACCCGAACTATTCTGTGATTCTATTGCCCTCATCATAAATCACATGCCCTCTGCAAGACTGTAGTTGGAGTTGCTCAGTTAGATTGAGTTTATAGGAGAAGATTACTTGAAAAACTAGTAATTGTAGCTGGAAGTTCCACATTTCTTACTATAAGCCTTTTAAACCTCTCTGGTATTACTTACCATATGTGGTCTCAGAAATAAACTTCCATGTATTCTGTGTAGTCTGTCACTCTAGTTTCTATGCCTGAGGGAGCATGAAGATGTACTTCATTTTCCTTTGTGTGATAACTTTTTTTTTCCCCATGTTTCTTGGTTATTTTATTTGAAATTTAAGTGTGTTACCTTCACACTGAGATGCTATAATCCTATCCTGTTCCATCATCTTTGGTTTGCCCTGTAATTTTGCTTTGTCAGGTCTGTGTGATCAAGCATTCTGTGTCAGAAGTTGTACTGCTGGACCTACAAGCTGAAGTTGAGACATGGTGCTTTTACTGTTCAGTCAGCTTGAATCATCTAAATGCACAAAAAGAAAATCTGACTTTATCTTCATAGAGCCAGTAAATGAAGAGAATTGTTTGTGGCACATTAGGGTGATCAGTTGCTTATGTGAGCTCCTCATCATCAGGCTTCACTGACATGGACATCATTGGTTCTGTTCTTCGATGAAGTGGCACTAACTATAGCTTATTAGTATGTGAAAACATCTTCCGTAAAAGAAGGTCCTGAAAAAAAAAAAAAATACTGTCTGCAACAACAGACTTTTTACCTGTAGTTTCATTTGAGGGTGTTTTAGATGTGCTTTAGGGTCATAAGAGGCCCATCCATTTCTTTTTGCCCTTAATACATACTTCCTATTCTAAAGCAGTTAACTTGCAATTGTGCAACATCCCTGCCTTAGAGGGCTGCTGTGTTATGTGGTCAGATATCAGGTTGCATTTCTGCTGTTTGTAAGTTACTTTAAGACTTCAAAGCCTTAAAAACCTGGACTACAGTTCTGACACTTGTAACTTACTCATGCGTTTTGAAGTATCTTGTTAGGTCCAGTAACATTAAGCGTTCATAACCATTTTGGTATAGGTTTCCACACTCCTTTAAAAAAAAAAAAAGTTTTAAGATGATCAATAAAAGTAATATTTGTTGACCAGGGTCATTGGAAGAGGGTCAGAAGGTAGCCACATTGACTTGCAGTCAGGGGCATGATTGTGAAGTGACCTTGGTCCGTTTTAAGAGATGGTTAAAAATAGGTAACATTTTGAAGAGACTCTTCGATAACTGAACTAATTTGTGCTGCAAAAGCTGTTCCCCAATTGAGACTATACCTTTCAGTTTAAAAAAAAAAAAGATAAAATTGGTGTACTGCTAAATCTGTATGAGGGAACTGTTTCTCAGGAGGATAGGGTAGGTAGTTAATTTTGTCCTTTAAGTTGTACTGTGAAACAAACGGCTGTCTCAAGGTAGCTGTACAGTAGCAGTAGGAAAGGAAGCTAGATATTCTTCAATCCCAAATGCCAGCACATGTGGGAGGGAATACTGAAACTGCAAAGCCTTAATACCTTGACCTTCCCTCCTGCCGGTGTTCACAAGTCTTTTGTTTAGTATGCACTACCTCCTAGCCTTTTCTTTTTTTCAGCTGTTTGTGTCTGTTCATTCCTTGTCCGTTCCTCTAGTGATTCCAATAAGTGTGAAGGCATATAGTGTCATTTTTCTATCCTGAATTTTGTACTCAAAATTACATTGTAATACTTAAACTTTTAAAAAGTGTAAAATACCTGGACAGAAGGGGCTTTTAATAAAATGTCTTAGAGTTTTTCTTAGGGTAGTCTTCAAGATCCATCTTTCATGGGTCTGAGAGGAATCTGCTGGGGCTTTCCAATAGATAAATATAGTTTTCATTTCGAATTTGATGCCTAAAAGTAATCTTCAGAATGACTGGGCAGGATATATGTACAGTTTGCTGCATGGGAATGCATGAATGATGTCAAGCTGCATTGCTGGCCAACCTGATCTTGCTTAGAAAGAGATGGGCTCCTATAAGCTATTTTAATTCCTCAGAAGAGTATCCTGTTTCTCTGACCATTTGCAAGTTTGAGCGCCTTGTAAAGAGCAGGCAGGGATGCAGGACTGTGTGGCTGGAAGCAGGAGGTTGGAGGTGGCAGGAACTTACCTTTTTGGCACTACTTGAGATGTTACATAGGTTCCATAAAGTGCGGTGAGCCATGCTTTTAAAATCCATGTGGATTTTCAAGAATTTAGCACCTTCTGGAGTCTGAACTTGTTGCTAAAATCTGAAACCACACAGTTCTCCTTTTAAAGAAGGCTCTACTCTCTTACTCTTTTTCTGTGCATGAATGCAAGAGTCTGGAAGAGACAAGGAGAATAAGGCCTTGTTGTGTCAGTGTGGTAGGAGTACCAGCTCTAATTAGGTAATTCTGTTAGGGTGAAGTTGATCCAGTCATTCAGTAGCTGTCTGTCCTGAAAAGTTTGTGTTGATTTCCTGTGTTTGACTCAATTCTGATAACTTAAAGGACAAACATTCTACTGCAGGTTTGTCATAATCAACAAAAGGTGAAGGGAAACATCTTGAACCTGTAGTCTTATCTGATGGCTTCTCCAGAAGCAACACAAACTTAATTTCATTTAACATTACTGGAGTGGGTAGAATGTACTCACTGAGTGGTGGCTAAAGGGCAAGGGAAGAAGTACTGTAAGGCTGATTCCACAGCAGAACTGACTTATAGAAGGTGCCAAGTATTTTTGGACATCAGAAACATTTTGGGAAGCTTAAAGTTTAAATATGTTTTAAGTCTAAGGGAAGATAAAACTGTGCTTACATTCTAAATGACATCCTGGGCAAAATTAATTTGAATATGTCCTTGCATATTAGTTATTGATTACAATGTATTAAGGTGAGGTTATATGGAGAGAGATGCTTCACTTTCAAAATGTGTGTTGAAAACAGCTGGTGAAGTGAATGAGAAGTCAGGTTAGTCCTAAACTTAATGGTACCAACAAATCTTTAGGAAATACTTCAAAATTAATTTCCTAATACCTAAAGCAAGCTGTTACTGTCTTCTATTCCCCCAGCACATGTACAAAAACATGTGCAATTTTAAGGTTTAAATCTTATGCCTGTTTTCATGTTGAGATTTTTCTTGAGTACTTTCCCCTTAATGTTTTGCAGCCCAAATACAGCAGTAACAGCTGCAAGTGCCCCCCCCAATAAAAAATACCTATTCCCTTTTTAGAGAGAACAACAAACAGCAAAATCTAAAAACAGGAGAAGAAAATGTAAGAACTTTGTAAGACTTTAATTCTTAAAATGCTACTTCTGCAGCTGAGAGGACCATGTAAGAGCCAGGTGAGTGTTGGTTCCCTGAGGAGCTGACAGAAAGGTGAGCCTCTCCTGTTGGTGAGCCTCTCCTGTTGGTGAGCAGGCTCTGCCCTCTGTGCCTCCCACCTCGACAGAACATGCCCATCCAGTTTTCCAGATGGATGAAGCATTCAGATGGTTTCTTTCAGGTTTTGGAGGTGGTTTGAAATATATTTACAAAACATCCAGGTAACTGGGCTGTTCATAGCATAGGGGCCTTAAACATAAGCAATGAGAAAGTAGATTAAAAGGTCTCACTTATTCTGTCCTACTTGTGGCTGCACCAGCAGCTGCTCAACACAACAGTTTGGCCGCCGATATAAAAACAGACAAGCAACAAGCCATCCATTACCTTCTTTCTCCCGCCTTGTACTTACTTCTCCCCCCTCTTACAGGAAACTGACTTGCACCGCTTCCCTGTATTCCTAAAGAGTGATTTGAAGAAAGCTGAATGATTTCACATGAATGTAGGGGACAGGATGGGTGATGGTGGACAACACATGGAGTGGGACATTTTTCCTTTTTCAGACATCCTTTTCTACAAAACTAAAAAATAGTAAACTTTGGCACCTACTTGTGTTGTTTTGAGGATCTGAATTAACCCTCCTGTATCCAGCATTAGGGAAAATGTGGGAGGAAGCTGAGGCTTTTTCCTGGTGGAAAGCCTGTGTTGCAAAAGATAAAACACTAGTTTCAAACAAGTGCTTATTTAAAACCTTGAAGAAAATCATCATCCTGTTTAAATTCACTTCAGGTTCCAGCTGCCTGCAAAGAAACATCAACTGGCTGCTTCTGTCTGGGAAATGTAAAGACTAAACATCAGCAAGAGGAACAGTGTCAGTTCCCAGGTACATGAAAATAAAACCTGAGGGAAAAAAAACCCACCCTCATTCCGAGGTTTTGTGGCTTCAGACCTCTATGTACTTATATACTTGGGCTTCTTTCTGCAGGTGTATGGCCTAGGCATTTTATCTCTGCTCTTGCATAAAAACAAATGCCAGCAATGATCCTAGAAACTGGAACTTTCCTATGCAATAAGACTTTAGCAGGAGTTTGTAATTTCAAACTAATGTTGCTGCATTTAAGAATTCAATATTAACAGATTTTTGTACATCATGGAACACGTAAGGATTTCATGTTCTACGTGTAGCTACTGTGGGTTCTTTCTTTAGGTCATTGCAATAGTGGAAACAATTTTGTTGTCTTGGGGGAAAAAATAATCTTTTTAATTCCTAGAACAGTTAGGGTGGAAGGGACCTTAGAGATCATCTAGTTCCAACCCAGATAGAAAGTCTTTTAACCTCTTGCTCTACTTACACAATTTTAGGTACCTCTCAAGATAGGATTGTGCAAAATAGGTGGTGGGGGTAACTGCTCATAGTAGAACAACAGGGAAATGAAATGCAGCAAGCTGTCATTGTCAGTTTGTCATGGCTTTGCTTAGGAATTATTTGGGCAGAAGGCGTGCATTGGCCTGGTGGCCAGTGCTGACAGTGTCTTTCTAGCAACAGTCACCATCAGCTTAAAAGTATAGCAGTGTAGAGTCTAGAGTGAGCTTTTGAAAAAACATTCCTGAACGCACAAATGGTTGTGTAACTTCATTTTGGAGTGTGAGAATGAGAAGTGTGGTAAGAGCATAATAAATAAATTTCTCTAATAAACTTATACTCCCATTTGATGTGTGTTTACTGTTACTGGGTATAAATACAGTGAGATCTGAAATGACAGTGAAATAATGTTTCCTATGAGAAAGTGTACCATGGCTTCCATATGGAACAAGCCCTAGTTCGATTGAAGCATGGGAGAAAACATTGTTATGGAATCAGATATCCAAGGCTTTATCTATTTTCCATAAATCAGTAAGACTAACTGATCCTAATGGGAGTTTTGAGTCTCACTCTACTCATTTGCTGATGGCTTTGGGAACATAAGGGACTTGATTTTCTTTCTGTCTCAATGTGAAAACAATTTCCGGCACTACCTTCTTGTACCAGATCTGACTTTGCTGCCAAACGGACAATTAGCAGCTTTGTCTGGTCCCAGACTTTGGACTGCAAAAGCAAAGTGTGGCTTGGATGTGCATTTACTTTATTTAAAGAGACGTGATGGTGCATCCCTGCTGCGCATCCCCCTTGACTACCGCCTGCCTTGCAAAGGTGGGCTCTCTACTCCAGCTTCCTTAGACCTAGTGCTTACCAGATCTCCTCACCTAGGCTTAGGGATTTCTCCTGGTACTTCAGAGGGTGAAATGTATGGTTGAAGAATTAAGTAATAATAATGAAAGAAAAAAAAAAAAAGACAAAAAAAAAAAAAGACTGAGTCTTTAGAATAATAATTTTTGGAGAAGACAGAAGCCTCTTTAGGAGATGCCAGTGGAAGGATCATATAATGGCTTCCTTCACCTGAGTCAGTTGCTCAAGCAAGCAGTCATTTCTTGTACAATATGATTAAAACCACATTTTAAAATGGGGTGGTTTAGTGATTTGTTGTCTTAGCAGGCAACAGTCTTTTTTCTAAAGTTGAAAGTGATAGTGCCAGTAGCTGAAATTGGAGAGTTTTATATGCTTATGAAGATCAGAATATTAAACTGGCATGAAAGTTCACTCACAATAAGTACCTCACTCCAAAGTTTAGATTTGTATGTTGCACAGCATGTTATACGGATTCTGGATTTGAAGGCTGCTTTTTTGTAAATAATCATCAGCCACCATTTTTTAATATTCTAGAAGGCCAAGGAAGTCTTTAATTTCTCTGTGTCCCACAGGTTTGCATGTGTGCCTGCATGCACCCCATTATGCAGAAGAACATTTTTCCTTAAGTATTTAATTTTGTGGAGAGCATGTTTAGTCACTGGTAAATGAAAACAACAGTTAAAGCTCTAGCATTAAGGTTAATAGGTATTATATAAATCGTGAGATTTTTGACGTAGGTGATGCATCCCTTCATGTTATACCTGTGGTCTCTCCTCCCCCTCCTCCCCCCCAATTTTGTTTATCCGACCAAAGTCTTTTGTTCTGAAACAGGCGCTTCCTCTAATCTGTTACTGGTTTATGACGAAAAACAAGCTTTAAAACTTCAGATGGCTGCTTGTGATGTCCTAAGTACAGTTTTCAGATTGAAATAATGTATATGTGCTATCAGGGTATATGGATGCAGAGGCAAAAACAAGGTGTGGTGTGTTTTCTGTCTCCTTCCCATAGCAAAACTAGATCACAGAAAAGCTTGAAGACTTTCAATGTATCTTGGAGACTTAATCCTTTAAGCTCATCTGGGCATGAACTCTGTGGTCATTTGAAAAAGCTGTGGTATTGACGAGTTTTGTAACAGAAAAGACTGAAGCAAATGTGTGTGAAGATCCTGGAAAACACAGAATAAAGGGTTAAGAAAATGGCCCGTGTTGTTAACCAAGGACACTACCCTAGTCGTAAAATGTGAGGAATGTGTTGCTTATGTCAAGGCGAAAAGGCTAAAAGGAAGGCACCCACAAGCTGCATCCTTAGCACCAGGAGAGCAGCAATGAATCTGCAGCACACCCCACGTGCTCTCCCTGTTCTAAAACGAGATAATGGTTATGCAGCCTGACCTGGCACTTAGGGGAACTGAAGGTGAAGTGATTTTGAGATAGCCGGCTGCTCAGTATCAATCAGTGACTCCTGAAAGATATAAAAAAAAGTACCTTGAAATTCAGGTTTTAGCACCAGTTGAGAAACCCAGAAAATTTCAGGAGGACAAGACAGGTCAGCTTCCCTCCGTGGCAAAGCCATGTGATGGGCACAATGCCTTGATACTTGGCATTATGTGGAAGTGAGTGAGTGAAATCTGAGAGTGTGAAGATATAAAATCAACTTAATTCTTTTTTTTTTCCTTTTAATATTATCTTGCCTCTAATATCTTGCACTGTGCTCTATGGTGCTAATTTCCCTAGAAAAGCTTTCTGAAAGATGGTGAATGTATAAGTTGCTTCTCTTTTACTACTGTTGACAGTTAAACTTGTCAGGGAAATTGAAATTTGTTAAAAATGGGTTAAGAGATTTCCTCACTCTTGTGAAGGGAAATATAGTACCAAGTATCTGCTTACAGAATCCAGCTTTCTGCCAGGGAGGTAGGTGTGCAGAAGGATATCTAAGAACCCTGTGGGGTTTATTACACAAAAAAGGAAATTACATTTTGGGTTCTTTGTCATACTGATAGTGCTTCCTGCAGGGAAGTATGTGGCCTGTGGGAGAGGCTAAGATTTCCTCTGGGACTTGTTAAGATACTCCTACTGATAAAGCATTGTACATATTTGTGACCCTCATCCTTCCTGTTGCGTCTTCTCTGCCATCCTCACTAAGGATTGGCTATTCTAATGCTCCTGGTGAATCTTCCTGAACTTTCAAAGTTTTCCTTAGCAGCACTAAGGATGATGAGCTGAGGATCAGACTAACATTAAGAGCACCTAAGTTGTTTCCTGAGTACTTTAATTCTGAAAGATCTCTGGGGAACAACTTGCAGTGAAGCATTTGAGGGCTCTTGCATCTTTTCTAAGGAGTATACTTCTGCCCTTGTGGTTGTAGCATTACACAAGCCTGCTGAAAGTGATGATGAATGCCAAGAGCCATAATGAAGACATGCCAGATGTATTGGCATGTGGAGCTGTCACATTAAACTGTAAAGTAATTGGGGCAGGTAAAGGAACTTCCAAAACCTTCAACCTCCAGAAAAAAAAGATGTGCCCTAATTTGTGGGGAAGGAGGGGTGGTTCTTGGTGGACCAGTGAGCAAACACTAACTGTGGACTTACATTTTCAAGACACTACATGGCCAAATTGAAGGACAGGGGGAAAGCAGTACCTCTTCTAAGAAATGACCTTGGGTTTTTTTTCTTGCTAAAAGCATTAAACTTAATCTATTGTACTTCTTAGAAACAAAAAATGTTTATATTAGCATAGTGGGATTATGAGTATGGAAAGATGGTTTAAGATTCTTATATTTGTCATCACCATGACTGAGAAAGGAGAATTAAAAAAGCCCAAAATTCCCTAAACCTGGAAGAGTTTTAGTTTCAGCTTCCTCATATTAATGGAAGCTTTTTTATTAAAAAAATCTGAAAGACCACGGAGCTGGTTTATCAAACTACCTGCATCAGGCTTAAGACTTGCTACCTCTGTTGAAGGGGAATTCATGCTCATGCAGCAGTTATTGAGTACAGCTGTTTGGTCTACAGCTGAAGCTGGGCTTCTGCTAACCCTCATGGCAGGTCAGGTCAGTTTGCTGCTGTGCAAGGCCATCTTTAGGCCCTTTCTGTAGGGGGAAAGAATTAGTGCAGATGAGTTAAGGGTGGTGGTGTTTTAGTATCTTAAATTCCTGTAAGTTGTATACTTTAATCCACGTGCATTAGAACCTAAAAAGCAGAGGTTTGTGGTGTTCTGGCAGTGCTTGTTGACCAGGTGTTTCTGAGTAGAAATCTTACACAATAGTGCCAGCATCGTATTCCGATTTGTTTTCTCAGCTGAGTTTTACTGTAAAATTCTTGTCCATGCAGCATAGTTCTTATGACAGCTTCTGACTCAAAGTTTGGCTTGTGGGGTTCTTTTCCTGCAAGTAGAAAAGGGTCAGACTGTACCATAGTTCTATTTGGTATTATAATCATTTTACACTGGAGTTCACCATTTTGAACTCGAGGGTTACAGTTCTGTATGGTTGACCCTAAAGCGTTTTAATCGAGTTTTGTTACTGGCTGCTCATACTGCATGTTTTTGAGCTACTAAAAGGAAGTTGATTTTCACATTTTTCTTACAGTGGAAAATTTAGATTAAAATAATATCGGAGGAGTTTAAAATGGATCATAAATAACAGCTGTAACAACTCTATTATGTCTCCTTTTAAAAATGCTTTTTTCAAGTTACGAATGTTCAGAAGAACATCCTTCTGTGGCAGGAGAACTGGAGGAAATGTAGCTTACAGAACAGCACTTAAATACATTAACACATAAATTAATTTAGATCCTACAGTTGCTTCCGTAGTGTTGAAAAAGAGCAGAAACTGGACAACCCTGACTGTGTTTGTGCAGCCTCAGAGCGCTGTGTGACAGTTAATGGCCATGTTCCTCCCGAGATGGGAATGGCTAGTACAGATCCAGCTACAATGAAAAAACATCCTTGTGTAAGGAGGCAATTGAAGATTTCATGAAAGAATTCAAACTGACAGTAATTCCCATTGAAATCTCATTTTAAATGCTAAATATTGAGGCCACAGAGGAGACAGTAGTGAGCCAGCTGTAGCGTAACCTGTACTCAGTTAAAGAGTATAGTGACTTGTTCACAAGTTTCTGTGGAAACACAGGGAGTACAAAATTCAGACTTAACTAGCTTGTAGAGACTTGAAGGTTAATGGAAGTGGAATGGAGCATCAGTTATTGCTTGGTCAGAGAATGGGTGCTGTCCTTGGAGGGAATCTGTAGTAAATATCTTGGGTTTCTGTAGTAAATATCTTGGCTTC
This sequence comes from Bolborhynchus lineola, assembly GCA_025448015.1. Lineage (NCBI taxonomy): Eukaryota > Metazoa > Chordata > Aves > Psittaciformes > Psittacidae > Bolborhynchus > Bolborhynchus lineola. Next base: position 34,979 of record JAOEHX010005960.1, on the reverse strand, counting down.
CTGTAGCAGGAATTGATGCTGCTATGACAGCATATAAGAGAATGCAGTGGCAGATTTCAGATTTGTGCAACAGGTGATCATGTCACTGTCCCCATCTCTTCAGATAACTCAAGAAGAATAGAATGAGCTGTTGGCAGATGAGAAACTTGCTGTGCAGACTTTCCCAAATCAAATAGTTTCGATTCACATGACATACCCCAGTGAGTAAGTTAGTTTGCAGTCCTGACAATGGGTTAAATTTATGTTCTCTATCATAAGTATTTGTTGTAATCAAAAAAGGATGTTAGTAGTTGTTCTGATACCTGGTTGTGGCAACTTCTGAATTACATGTACTGTAAGATTTTCACATCCTTTTTTTAAGCATCTCAGAGTAGAGAATGCTTAGCAACAGACACCTGAGAAAAACTTACTTTTTTTTGTCCTTGAAACAGTATGCAATTCCCATTTGTACTGTTTCCTTGGGGTTAAAGATGGAAGTCAACCAAATGATATATCATAGTCATGATTTTATCTGAGCTTCTTTCTCCTTCCTTATTAAGCTTTATAAGTGAAGGATTTAAAAGTTTTTCTTCTTGTGTGGAGTCAGAAAAGAATCAGTCTCTTAATGTTTGTCTGAAGTTTGCTGTTATATTAATGTAGTTTCTACCAGAAAAAGCATAACTGGTAGATCTTGTTCATTCTGTAAATACCTCTCCTTTCTTCCTTCTCCTTATCCTGCTAGATGGATGGGGGGGGGGGGCGGTGGAGAAGTTTGACCATGCTTCCCCCCCTTTTTCCCTGCATTATTCATACGCTTGTGTGACCACAGTCACGCTTTCATTTTCTTAATGAAATGTGGTTTTTGATTGTTTTCTTCCATATGCATATAAAAGATGTTATTTTATTTTGTCTTTAAATATTGAAAAGCTACTTACTAACTTCAGAGTTCTGTGAGCCTAAATGAGTTGGGATTTTTTCAGCAGTGCAGTAACTGTATTGAAGGAGTAAAGGAAGTTCAGGGCTTCCACATGAAAACTGCTGCCTCCCAAAGATCCATTTGGTCCAAATTCTGCCAGAAAATAATGTGTGTTGAGAGAGAGGATGCATATGAAAAAGGATATTGTTCCGATTACCGTCAATCGATGTTTTAGGAGTGAATTTGCACAGTAGTGGTAGTTTGAGTTATAACAGGAGGTGTTCCATTGCTTGAGAGTTGAATCTTTATACCTTCACCTGATCACTCCTCCATAAGGTTTTCCCTTCTTTTATTCTATGATACATCTGAGTTACCATGGAGTTATAACTCACTGCAGGTAGACCTCAGGAGTTCAAACCACTCCACTTCTTGTCACTTGCTACTCTTCTGTACCTTTGGATCACAGTCTTTAAAAGTTGGTTTCTTTATATGATAAAATAACCAGTAGAGACCTCTCTTTAGACATTTGGTTGCAGCGCATAAGTGAAGCCTCCAAGAATGCTGGAGTGTATGAGTACTGCTGTTAGCTGGTAGTGGGCTGTAAAGTTTTAAAGAAAAACAGGCAAAGCTCCTAAAAGCGGTATTGTTCTGCATTTTTTTCCATAGAAGTGTTATGAAAATGTGATGGTTTGGTCAAACACCAAAGCACAAGTAATACACCTGTGTTTTTAGGGTTTGAAGGATGTGACAAACATAGCAAATTTGGCAGTGTAAATGGAAAAATCACTACACGAGCACAGTCATCTTCCTAAGAAATACCAAGTCCTTCCTGTTGCATTATCTTTGTCTTTTGAATTACATGCATTGTTCTCAGAGAAACATCTACCAGCTGATCTAACTAGTGGTTTACAATTAAATGGATCCTTTGATTTCTGCCATGCTGTCAGCTGATGATGGTTGGCATGAAACAGGAGAGGGATTCTTGTGGTATTGTGTGCAGCTCAGGATTGTGCAGCAAGGAAGAAAAATGCTCCTCATCATTCCGGCATCATGCAGATCAGAGAAGCATAGTCTGCCTCTGTTAGCCTACATTCTTCTCTGTTTTTTTACAAACAGAAAAGTCACTACATCTAAGGTAATTGCTGAATATTGTCTTTGTTCTCGTCAAGATTCACTTTCTTGCCACCAAGACGAACAGTCAGACAGAGGAAAGGAAAGTGGCCGTGGTCTTGGCTGGTCCAAAAAGGAATACCAGCAGCTTGCAGTGCTTGAAGGTGTGGGAGTTAGTCTTCTGAAACTGCCCTCAGGCAGCAGCCTCACACAAGCTGAACAAGCTGCTGTGTTTTCCCTGTCATCAGTGTTGTAGGAGGAATAGCTATCTCATCTGTAGTAATCTTAGAGGTTTGGAAAATGATGCCTTTTGCCCTAAAAGAAGAGATCATTTGAGCTCTAAATAGTCCATAACTTCTTCTGGCAGTGAGACTGATGGCTGACTGTGGCGGTGTTGTTTTCTGCTCACTGGTGACTCAACCAAAGGATGGCAGGACTGGGGTGAGCTCTGAAAAGCTTGGGGAGACCCCACTGTCCTGGTGATGGGGCTTCAGGACAGAATAAAGGAATTTCTTCCACATGGAATGATTCATGTAATGAAGAGTCTGCCTCTTACATTTGATGTCCCTAGTTTTCCTTGTAAACAAAAATTGTGTGAAGAGTTTGAGAATAAGTGTTATTTTTATTTAACAGGCACTTGGTAAGACAGAATGAAACTGAGGTCTGCAGTATCTTGTTATATTGCCTGCACTGACTTTTATAAACTCTGCTTCAACATAAGTGCCTTAAAAGCTGTAAAATACAGGTGTTCTAGATCTTCTGTGTCCTGTTTATCAGGCACTGGTTTCAAAAAGTATATTGAGTTAAAATATAGTCAATGTCTATAGTTCTGCTCTACATCAACTCTAGTCCCCATCTGTGGGCAGGGGCACAGGAAGAGTATCTTCTGGTGTGATTTTACTATTAACAGTTCTAGGTATATCTTTATTCCTTTGAAATCTTAGGGCTAATTAGTAAAGCTTGGCATTTGCTTCTTTATAAGAAGTATTTAAAGTTTTAATTCGGTTGTTGCAGATATTTTGCTGTAGCACCCAGTAGTTCTCGAAACCCACAGTAGGGATGCATGAAGGTCAGGAGTTGGCAGACTGTGCCTGGATGCTCTGGTAGGCTTGTGCAAATGAGCTTGTTATATTCTAGCCAAAAAAAGAGAAAGTTTGTCTTGAATCCATGCTCCTTTTTTTTTTTCATTATTTTTTTTTCCCTCCTCTGATTGCCCAAGAAATCCAATTCCATTTTTATACAAGAGAAACTCCTGTTGAAAAGACAAAATAAGACTGAATTAAGTGAGAATAAAGTGATTTGTGGGATGCTTTGAGATGATCAGAGGGCTGGACCACCTCCCCTATGAAGACAGGCTGAGAGAGTTGGGCTTATTCAGCCTGGAGAAGGGAAAGCTCAGGGGAGACCTTGTATCAGCTTTCCAGTACCTAAAGGGACTACAGGAAATCTGGAGAGGGACTTTTTGAAAGAGGATGTAGTGACAGGGCAAGGGGGAATGGCTTTAAACTGACAGAGGGTTGATTTAGATTAGATACTGAGAAGAAGCTTTTTGCTGTGAGGGTGGTGAGACACTGGCACAGGTTGCCCAGAGAAGCTGTGGCTGCCCCATCGCTGGCAGTGTTCAAGGCCAGGTTGGACGGGGCTTTGAGCAACCTGCTCTAGCAGAAGGTGTCCCTGCCTGTGGCAGCAGATTGGAACTGGATGAGCTTTAAGGTCCCTTCCAACCCAAATTATTATGATTCTATAATTACCTCATCAGTGAAGACAGCATCCAGCCCAATGACTTCTTGCATAGTTAAGAATTTCTAATGCAGTTAGGGACGCCAGTGCATCTCCGTTCTGGTTGACAGTGCTGTTAGTAATTTGAACTGATTGTTGCTACTGCTAGTAGTGTAACTGCAAGAGTAAAGCGTACTTCTAGGCTTACTGGAAGCATAAGGTTTGTACCTTCTGGGGTGGGTTTTGTAGCCTGCATGGGGCTTTAAGTGGACACAGTTTCACTGCTGTGCATGTGTGGGCTTACATGCCTGTGTGAGTTCCTTTTGGGTCAAGGTAGACCAAAGTAAGATTTCAGGTCTAAGGTCAGAATTTCATGTATGTATGTTCTTAGCCTTGTGTCTTCCCAAGTGCTGCTGGAGTAAACTTGGAAAGCTTGCCTTTTGTTTCTGTCTTGTTTGAAGGCTTGCTTTGGATTGATTCATAGGATCTGAGCCAGCTGGGGAGCTTTTAATGCCTTTTATATTTTCAAGTTGGGGGGGTATTTTTAAACACTTTTTTAAACATTTTCATGAGACTCACAGGTTTCATGGTATTTTTCTGAGAAATAGGGGTAGTTTACTGCTTAAGAGTCTACAGGTCCATACTGTTTGGTGTTACGCTGTCATTAAACACTGAACTCCCTATCAGGCAGAGACATAACTGGTTAACAAAACGTGTTTTTTCTAGTAGTAATCATGTGTTCTGGTTATATTGTATGTAGTATAATGGGTGTTTTTACATAAGTAAGTACTGAGCAGTAAATGTGGGGCTTTTTTTATTTTACATCTTTCCAAATAAACATAACTTACCTGAAGAGGTAAAGCAAAAAACTGAATATACCCCAGGTGGAGCACAAAGTACCCCTGATTAAGCAGGTTATAGAGTGACTTGGTGCAAATGTTTATTTTTGTTCAGGGTTGTGAGGCTGTTTTTTAATGTAGAGGAAAAGCATCCCTGCATTTCCTGGTTAACCAGAGATACCCCAGAATAATCAGATATTAGAACCTATTGCTAACCTAGCAATACAGGATGGCATGAGAAGACTTCCTTTTCTGAATTCAGTGTTTGAAATCTATAAGTAAATCTCAGCAAGCTTTTTTGGAGCTTCAGAAAACTGATGTGTGCAATGTCATTGGCTTAGTTATCACTGTGGTCTGACAAATTAGACTGTCACAGTCCTGTCCCATCGGTCTCCTGAGAAAGTCCTCTTCAATTTGAGGCAAGACACTAGCTGTTTACTTGGCACTAGAAATAAATGAATGAACAGCCTTTATATGGACAGAAGGATTACTGCAGGGTTATGCTAGGGTCTGCTCAGGATGAAGTACTGTACAGCAGTATAATGTTCTGCTTAATTCACTGCTTGTCATCATGCCGTGTATCACCCCATCCCACTCTCTTGTGCTGGCTTCAGTGCTGATATGGCACAGGGGTGAGCTATCTCAGCCTGTTAACTTACTGAAAGGAGAAAGAAACCACAGTAGTTGTTCCTGTGGCTCAACAAGAGCAAAGCAACTTCTGAATGGTGAAACCGGCTGGTGGTGGGGCAGGGAGGAAGGGGAGAGGCACAGAGCGGGGATGCACCAGATCGGCTTGAGCTGTGTGGAGCTCTCTGTCTTAGCCAACACACAAAAAATTGCCTTTATATTAGTTATAACAAATGACTTGTACGGAAAGTGGTTTTCAAGAAAAAAAAATGAAAGGCCTTGTTAATGGTCCTTTGCCATTTCTTCTTACTGAGGCTTTATGAGTTTTGTTGTTCAACTTATAGAAAAGCAGTTATGTTTAATTCGGAAAGCAACTGACCTCTTCCTTGCAATAACAAGATTTGCATCAGAATAGTTTGGAACAAGGAAAATGCTCTTTCCTGTTGAGTTTACAGTGCTTTACTTACAAAGAAATGCTGTTTTACACGTATTACTGGTCAGTCTTCTTTTTGTTTCCTTTCCAGATCACTGTGTATGAAAGGCCAGGTAACTTCCTCTGTTGGTTTATTTATTTAGAAACATACACAAGTGCGAAGATAGTTGGGCAGATGATGTACCCAGAACAACTTGTAACTCCAAAAATAGATGTTTCAAGTTAAGCGTCATGCTGATACCTTGCGTTTTGATGGTGTTTTTTTCTTCCTACCTACCACTGTGTCTTTCTCCTTCATTTAGCTTCTTTCTACAGTTCTTGGCTTTTCTTCCTGTTAACCTGTCAATGTCAGTGGGGATTTCCATTAAGTTGCTGTGGTTCAAATACTGCAACCTAAGCTTTATTCTCTTGGATATAGGGAAAACAAACACTGAGAGTCTGATTCACCTTATTCTAGTAAGTTTATAAGGCTGCTCTATAGACATTATCACAGGTATTTTTGACCCACAGCCTTTGGAATAAAAGGAAGTCAAGCCTGTGAACTCCAGCAAGAGCTTATAACATGATGACAGTGCATCCTGCCTGGAGCCTGCTACATTTTGGTTGAGCCATTCATGGGTACAGTTGTCAAACTCTGAACCACTAAGGTTGTCTTCAGCACTGCTGCTTTTCCAAGCACCTAACTTCAGACTCCAGTCAAAGGCACCTTTAATTCAAGCATCTTGTCTTTAAAATACCTGTCCAACATTGTACATTTCATACAGTGTTAATGTGTCTTGAAACTGAATGTTGACAGTAAGCATTAATTCTGTTGTGCAAAAACCAGGGACATTTTCCCCCTAATAATTAAAACCAGTGGTTTGTTCTTTCCTTTGTTTTAAAGGCTTTGGCTTGTTTTGTCTTAAATCCACTTTCTTGGTGCAGCATTTCAGAGAGAGGAGAAGGCTACCAACAAAAACCCTACCATGATACTAGTTTAATCTGTTCTGTTTTCCTTGGTTACTGGTGGTTGAGCAGATAACCGAGAGATTGTTTCAGAAGAGGCTCTGATTCATGTTTGAAAATGACACTGTTGAGATGAGTCCCTGTACTTTAATGCCAAAAAGTGCTTGCAAGGAATCTTTATTCTGACTGTAAACTCTCGCACGCTTTTTGTAATTGCTTGCTCATCTTCATTATGTCCACAACTACGTATTCATGTGTATTTATGTCACATCCAATCCACGGCTTCCTGCAGAGTGCAGTTTGGGAAGGCAGGGGAGAAGGAAGGACATCAAGGTGTTTGGACTTAAATGTTGCTTTACCCAAGGGCAGAGAGCTTTACTGGAGCTGGAACATGGGGAGGTGAGTGACTGCATTGTGAACAGAGATTCCTAATGGGATCGCTCTGGTCCTCTCAGAGGGCAAATCCAGCCTGTAATCAGTTAATTATTTGCCTTACACGTAGAAATTATCCTTAGTACTTTCATTGTTGCAGACTTCCTTTTCTGTTTATATAGACTTCTAATTCTGGAGGTTGAGCATGTTTTGGTTTTTCCAGAAAAAGAAGCAGTGGTTATTTTTAGCACAAGCCTGCTTTTCAGGTTGCGGTACCTAACCATGTTGCTAAATGGCTCTGCACAGATGTGGCGGCAGGTTTTTGCCTCTGTGCTCTCAGGATATAACTCCTTTCAAATCTTTCCTAAAGGTACAGTCAGGCTGTTTCAGTTCTTCTCGTGGATAGTGGTTCTGCTACAAATAAACATTTTCATTCAAATAGTGGTAGGTAGGAAAAGTATGGCATCTTTGAATGGCAGCTTCATTTTTTGTAACTCAGGTTTCCTAACTAATGAACATAAAAATCTTACTGGAACAAAGTTGATGTGGTTACAGGTTAAAGAGTTCACCTAGAATTTTGTATTTAAAATATTTGTTAGTTTTTCTGAAACTGCAGTGTAGGTGGGGGTGAATTAGTGCATGAAGCCAAGGTTTTCACATGGAAATTATGTATAGTAATAAATATATACTAATCCAAGAATTAAACTCAGTCCACATGAGGTGGAAAGTCCTCTGGAACTTCAGAAATTAATAAATACTTTAGTGTGTTATAAATATGTTTGCTAGTTTCTCTTTCCAGTCCAGGATTATTTTGGTTAATGACTTCCTTTCCTTGTCTCTACCTGTCCTTCTGTTAAAAACTGGAATCCAGTCTGTGGCTGGCTGTTAAAATACAACTTTAAAACATCAGAAAAATGATCAGGAGACACAATTCACTGATTTTAAAAAAGAGACTAAATCTCAAACTATTTACAGTGTAAATGGCGCATAATTCAGATGCAGGCTAAGGGCCATGAAAATATCTGTCAATAACACTGTGTATTTCAGGTTGAATTGTGTTGACAAGACGTGCTTATGTATGAAAGTTGCATCCAATTTAAGTTTAAGAAATGAAAACTGAGTGTTTGTCGTCTTTTCCTTCCTGCTCTTCCTCCTCCTCAGCCTGCAATAAGCTACTATTAGTTCAATGCACTTGCACAGGTTTAGTTCTCACAAAAAAAGCTGCTGCTCTCAGGCTGCTTTCTTCTTGTGTATCTTTCCAGCACTGACCTTTTGTGTTTTCTCTCCTAGCACCTTTGTATGTGCTCTTTGCTCATGGCTCATGTGACTGTCTGTCTTTATATTCTCTGCAAAGTAGATGTTTTGCATAAGGGTCAACAATCTTCATCCTCGGTCTCCAGAAATTGTTCATACTATGTCATAGTTCCCATTAAGTAGGTGCTTCTCAAATATTTGGTTAGTGGAGCAGCAAAGGAATGGTAAGTGAAATCCACCCTGCCTCTGCAGTGGCAGATGAGTCAGAGAAAGAGGTGCTGTAAGGGCATTATCTTGTGGCCTTTTTTCTTTCTGGGGAATACCAAAGTTTGATGAAGGAGGATGGAGGAAAGGAAGAGAAGCAAGTGAGAGATTACCTTAGGTGTCTCCTGTATTTCCTGTAAGTCAGGAGTTATTAAAGGCTGGTTAGAGTGGACTAGGAAGAGGGGCAGTTAAGAGGCTAATGACAACTTAGTGTGAACACTTCAAGTGCTTCTTGGTGAAGGTATAACTGTGAGCTGGTAACAGCCTCCAGCAGGTTGGATCTTGGATTTTATATGTTTGTGAATTGGAACTGATAGCAACTGAAACAGCAACCTGTCAGAAAGGTAAGCAGATGCTAGTGAGGTGTCTCCCAGTTGTTTTGGGTGTGAGATGCTTCTTTTTTATTAAAAACACACTAGCAAACTGCTTTGAAAGTGTCTTCACATCAGGTTGTGAATGCAAGATTTGCTTTTGGATTTACTGCTTGCCAGGAGACATCAGAGTAGGCAGGGTACTTAAGCCTAGTGTTAAAAGCATTTCATTGCCAAAGTCAGCCTGCTACTCAGACACATTAATAGCATAAGGAAAGAAGGCAATCTGTAACTCCTAGTAAGGTAAAAAGTAAGTTACATAAATTTCTTTGAAACCATTTACTTAATGTTTTTGGATATTATTTTCATCTTTATTGCAGTAAATTCTTTTAATATGCTTTTAAAGTGTTAACAACAAAGTGAGTGTTATAAGGATAAATTAGACTTGTAGTTTTCCCTAGGTTCTTTAAAACAACTAATACAGTAATTTGTGAAATCAAATATTTTTCCTTTAAGCACTCTCCTTTCAAAGAATCTACCACAAAATTATTAAAATGACTAATTATATAAATATGGGATAGATGCTCTTAAAGAGTCAAATAAGCATTACAGTAACTTTACTGCAGATGCATTCCTTCACTCTGAATAGACCATCAAGGCCTTCTCCTAGTCTGGACTTTTCATCTCCAGAACACTCATTAAACCAGAGTTCAAATGTCTGGTGTGCTGAGATGGCCTCAGGAGCTGAAAGTGAGGTTATTGCAGTGATGTTCATTTTAGTAAAGTGTTTCTTTCCTTGAAAACAACAACAAAAAGACTTACAGCTGGTGACGGTTTGTGGGTTCGGGCTTCTGAAAGGAAAGTTGGACAATAGTGGTTTAAATACAACTGTAACACTCTTCCCAGCATTTGCTCTTTCAGGAGATTCTTTAAATGTCAAAATTCATATGTATTGAATAAAAGTCAGTGGGAGCTGTTTCTCTTGGGCATTCCTGAAAAAACAGACCAGAATTGCACTAAAGTGGGCTCCAAAAATCCATGGAAGGTTGGGTGCTAAAGAGACAGCTGCGCACCAGCCATGTTTCTAATGGGGTAACTGGTTTCTAACAAGCACAGCTGATAGTCAGGAGCCCCTATATGTTCTCAATTTGCTTGTGAAACCATATGGCTTCCAAATCAGCTTATGCCTATGTCTCCAGTTCATGTGAGATGAAGTAAGCTACAGTGTCAAAACTGAAATTTTTTGCTGGCATAAGTTAGATCTACATTGTGGCTTACTAGTGACACTTTTCAAGCACAGAACTAGCTTTAACTTCATTATGACCCGGACAAAAATAATAATTTCCAGATGGTAAACCAAAGTGAAAGAGTATGAGAATACAGAATTCTGTATATATAACTCTCATGTGTACTAAAACCTCAAAAGAAGTCACTCAGATGTCTTTCTGGGTGGTACTAGTGCTGAATTTCACCTTACTGTTGAGGAAACTTGACAGCTTTCCTTGTGGGATTAATCTGAACTAGTCATATTCAGTTCCCCTTGACATGTTTTATTTCATTAATGAGTCACTGAGAAACAAAACCTCTACTTCTACAGTGAAGGATAAGTTATCTCAGTTCTTTGTGAATACCTATGCATTGGTCCCTCTAGAGCTTATGCTATGGCAGTCTATTTGCGCTGCAGTTGATAATGGGGGCCCTTGTGCTGGAGACAGTGGAGGACCTTTCCTCTTAGGCAGTGTACGAACACGGAACAAAATGCTAGCTCTTTCTTCTAGGTCTTTCAGTCTTGGGTCTGGTAGGCACATTCACTACTGCAGATAGAGTGATCACAGTACACCACCATCTGCTTATCCATCATTCAGTATTTTAACAGAGATTAATACAAGGCTATTTTTAGCACTGGCAGATAGATGATGTGTTATTTTAGAACATGTATTTATTTAGTGTTTTCTTTGATGGTATCTGTGTTACTGCTTGAGGTCACTTGAACCAGCCAGGGCTGCATGAGTCATTTTTACGCAGGGAGTTTACACACTGTGATCTAAAACATTTCTTTTTACCTCTCTTC
>JAOEHX010005960.1:0-24055 GCA_025448015.1 Bolborhynchus lineola | reverse complement strand
TATGACCCTAGAAAAACAACATAATCCTCATGTTGTGCCAAGTGCAGCTCTCCTGAAAATTGGCTTTAGTTGATCTGTCTTGCCTTCTACGCTTACCTACTACTAAACAGTAGAAGTGAGAGGGAGACAACACAGAGAGCCTGAAGATAAGACGTTATTACACTGCTGGCAGCCTCACTGTATTTGAAGCCTGGAAAGGAGCCTTCAGTCTAAGGAAGAAAAACAGAGATGAGCATTGGAAAGATAATCTTCCTGATAATCTGGAGCAGAGATTTTATTTTCACTGCTGTTTGAATTCAAATTTTGGAATTTGTGATATGAAGTTTGCTGTCTGATAAAGATCTTATTGATGATCTGAAGGTCATACACAGCTGTAACTAAGCCTAGGCAGAGATAGAGTCCACTTCAGAATTTTTTAATTGCCTTAGACTTTGAAGTTTTACAAACCTATTCTTATGTTTTACTTTATATACTTAGAGTCACTGGAGTAAATATATTGGGTTTTTTCTTCTTTCTAGGTATTCAAGATGGGATACCTCTGTTTTGTGTAAGATAACCCTTAGCAAGTTTTGCATTGTTTTTCTTTTGTATTATATTTTGTTGACTATAAATTTACCTGGGGAAAATGTGTAAATATTGAAAACTTGTCACGCAGACAAGTGTTGAATTGGAGCATGGTAACATTTTAAGACTTAAAAAGAAATCTGATTGCTTTTTTTTTCCCAAGGGCACGTAGTTTTTCAGTCCTTTGGGGCTTAGGCATGGCAGTTCTTGATCAAGCATTCAGTATTTAGTTGTCTTCACTGTGTCAAGCAGTTGTGTGTGTTCTTGCTGTGAGTAGGTAAAATTCTGTTTGCTTGGGCATTAGAGAAATCTTACGCATTGCCATTCCAAAAGATAGCAGGACACAAAGACACGTCAAACAAGGCTCTCCTTAAGTGAACCAATAGAGCTGAGGGAGAAGGCTATAGTGAATTTTAAAGTTGAAGTTTAAATTTAAATTGATGTAAATTGATAAGCAGTTGATTTTTGTTACTATATAACCAATTTTAATTATGGCTTACATTTGTATTTAATGACACCAGTTCCATCTTTCGAAGCAGGAAGGTCCACTGTGTGCCAGTCTCCTGAAGATCCTTGACAGCGCGCTGGCAGGCAAGAGTTTGTTTTTTAACAGAGATCCTTTTTTAAATCCCCTTTGTCAAGCTTCATCTGATAAATTGCAAAGCAATGCAATAAACTGGAATTCTTTTTCCTAAGTTATATAAAACAACCTTAAATACCCTGGATACACAAAGTGGAAAATAAATTAATCAAACCCAACTTTTATACTTGACAATGTAATTTATTTATTCTTCTAAAAAGCTAAGAAAGTATCTGAATACTATAATCAGTTCAACTCACAAACGTGCCTTAAGATTTCAAAACTAGATCTCTTCTTCCATAATGTTTTTTGATTAGGGGACCAGAAAAGGAAAACAAGTCATTTTGCTTTTTTGACTCCCACTTGGTTTCTCAATTCTGAATGACCTATTTGTTCAAATCTGTTGGCAGAAATGAAGAAAATATTCTACATGCACCTAAAAAACAAATTAGTTACCCAAGGCTGGTTTTGTAGTTCACCAAACTCTGATTATTTCATTTTTTAAGTACTTCAATGTTGGCAGCAAAAACAAGTGTCAAAATCATTGTGTGTGCAGGAAGTTCAGTCATTAGACTGAATTTTATTTATGATACATTTTCTATTTTATGATACATTTCACAAGCTATTGAATTTAAAACTTCATTTAAATTTGGGTGAATCTTTATTCACCTTGTGATAATGACATCTAAGACTGCTGGCAGCACTTCCAGCTTGAGAGGTTTTAGGAATTGCAGAAAGAAGCCTTCCTCTGCTGACTCTACTCTCATGTGACCTCGCAGCGAGCAGGATTGGCAAATGGTCCTTTTTTGCAGGCTTGGTCTGGGTTTTAGCTTTGATTCATCAGACAACCAACCACACACCCGTGTAGGTCAGAAGAGGAAAAATGATGGTGCAAAAGCAATGAAAAATGGGAAGTTCAGAAGTGCTGTTTCTTCAGTGATGCTGGCAATGCTGACTTGTTTGGCGCATATGTTCTTTTCAGAAGCACCTGCAGCTCACTGAACCTGTTTTCCTCTTGAGTCTTTTCGTGTAACTAGGCAGAGGTGTCTCCTAGATGTCCTGAAAAACACACCTGTGAGAACTGTGCATTTTCAGTCAAAAGTTTTATAAAATCATAAAGGCATCCATAAATAATTGGGAGAAAAAAATCAAATGCAATGAAGAAAAAGCCTGAGCTTACAAGCTTGAAATTAGATGCTTTTAATCCATCCTAGTTTTTGTATCTTTCCTGATGGGAGTGAAACAACAGGCACATTCCTTAACTTGCTACATGTGCACTTTCCCCCGACTCCGCTTGGCTTGGAGGGCCACCAACTTGCCCTTCAGCCACCCCACCTTTCTGCCAGTGTAGAAATTAATTAACATTAGAAATTAATGGCTGTCTTATATGCAGGAAGTCTACTCACTAGTGCAGGTTACTGTTACTTTTCATTTTATGATGCATTTTACAAGGTATGACAGTTCTTGGTCACAGTGTCCTTAAGAAAAATGGCAGTGTCTTTTACTGTTTCTCTTTCAAAACAAAAAAGTCTTCAGTTCCTTAGTTTTACATTCAAATTAAAACTAACGGCAGTGTTTCCTTTCTAACATTGTGTTTCAGAAAATATTTCTTAGACTGAAAATGGAAAAACGAGTATGTATGCACAGAGGAATGTGGGGGGCATAAGGGTGCACATTCCAGATCGCCTGAGCTGGTGCGGTGATGCAAAGCAGCTGTGAGTCGAGGTAACTGGCCCTTGTACTGTGCAGGCAGTCTGCTCATGCCTCCAGTCCCAAAAATGTTGCTTGCTTTGACACTTTATGGCTTCAACTCTTCAAAAATGCAATGTTGTGCACACTGTGGATGCGTATTTTTAACTCTTTTAATTTGCGTTGGAGATTTACCTATACTAAGATTATGAATGGCTGAAAATGCATGTTGGTAGCTCAGGGCTTTTAAAATTAATTTATATGTGTGTGTAAAATATGTGTATTAAATTCTTGCTTAAGTGATAGATCTAGTAGATACCTTTGATTTGGATTTTCAAATATAGAAGTAATTAAAAAGCTAGATTTTCTTTCTCCTACTGTTCATCAGCAATACATAACCCGAGTCAAACATCAGTGATGAGAGTTTCTGTGGGCTGATTCTGTTCACTGAGTCTTGGAAATGTGATTCTGGAGTCCAGGACAGGAAATGAGTGGCAGCTGATCAAATACTGGCATCAACCACCTAATCACAGGAAATGCTTTTTGACTGGATTTGGGACAATGTTACCATGGATAGCATAGTAGGAACTGCTACGGAAGTTTTCTTATCTCTACGGATTGTTTCTGACTTCACAGTAGAAGTGATATTTTATTGTCACCATGCTTACTGGTGTCAAGATGGAATGACAAAGCTTGGTAATTTCTGTTTGATCTCTTTTCAGAGGCACCATGACACAGTGCATGTTTAGATTAAAAGCACTGAAACCTCTAGACTTGCTTTTTATTTATGGGCTATGACAAATATAAATAGAAAGCTGTTTTATTCCTGCTGAACACATCCTATTGTCCCCCTAAGCTCGTGGAATCCTCCAGTAACAAAAGCCTGGCCTGTAAACCAAGGGAAGGGGTCATGCAATTATATTACATTGCTTTTAACAAATTATATTTTGCATCAAAGGATAAGAAAGATGTTTGCCTTGAGTTGTATAATCATTTCAACTCCCAGTTTAATCAGACTAGGAGGATGATGGGACTTTAGAGTTGGTCGTCCCTGGCAGCTCCACCGCACCCTGCACTCTCCCCTCAGATCCCTGTTGTTCAGCGAAGCTGGGAAGACTTTCTAGAGTTATAAAATACTAGGCAGTAATTTAAATACTCAGCCTGCAGCAAAGTGAACACTGCAGTTGTTATATCTCAGCAGTAAATATCCAATAAAGTAATGATAATAAATCAGTGAAATTTTATATATAGCATTACTGCAGAATAAATTGGGATTCTGTGTGGAATTCCAGAGCACAAACAAAACCCAGCTTATTGTAAGCACACCAGGATCCTGTTCTTTCCTAAACACTGAACAACAGTTGCTTCACGAGCCAGTAGCCGGAAGCTGTATATATAGGAATGAATGTGTATTTTAATGTCTGTGAGAAAGGGAGAGTAATGCATGTTTGGAAAATGTATATGAGAGAACAAGTAAGGATTCCTGCCTTGATCACCACAGAAGAGGTGGACAGGACGGTGCTAAAACAACACCTAAGCAACCCCAAATGTCTGTTCTAAGGTTGCTACCCAGCTTGAGCTCGTTTGAGTTTCTCTGGGACTTAAGGCCTTTCCTGTCTCCTCCCAGAAGCTGTCACATTGTCCTGACTAGGAACAACTGATTTTGCTCTGACAGCATTTCCATAAAAAGAGCCCATACAGTGGATGCATGCGGCAAGAAATGTCTGGATGATAAAATCTGGAGGACTGGTTACCCTCCTGGATGACTTCAGATCTGTTAGCCTGACCTCGGGCGTTACACTGCTTCAAAATACAAAATTACATGGTAAATGCAAGAGGAAAACAGTGCAACCAGGATGCATCAGAAAGATAAATTAAGGCACTTCCAGGGATAGGGTGGTGGTAGCTTCACTCAGCAACTTGTTCCACCCCCTGTGAATTCCTATCCCCATAAGAAGCTTAACTGCGCCTCCCTTTTTATAAGGGGTCACATGGAGAAGATGAGTGGTAATGGGCACAGGTTAATCCTGGGGAGGTTCTGACTGTATGCAAGAGGAAAATTGTTTACAATGAGCACAATCACCATTGGAACAATTTTCCCAGGGAAGTGGTGGATTCCCCAATGTTGGATACTTTAGATTTTTCTGGACAGGGTGCTGGGACATACAGTCTTCCTTTACCTGGGAAGATTGTACCAGATGATACTTGAGGTCCCTTCCAACCTGGTATTGTATGTTTCTACTATTTCTCTAAACCGAGGAAATGCAGTACTCTGAACTTTTAGTACACAATTTTGTGTGGCACTACATGGAAATTTTTACTTCTCCTGGAGGATATAGATTGGGAGCTAAAAAATGTTTCAGCACAAACGTGCTGGCAGAGCAAGTTCTGTATGTGGTACTCTGTTTACTCTGTAGTGTCCGTGTTACCAGGGACAGCTGCTGTGCCGCTTTACAGAACAGTTAAATACTTGTAGTGTGGCCTTCATGTACTTGCTTCTGGTGCCACTCATCTTCAGTTAATTAATTTAATAAATCAGATTTATATAATGCAAATGGTATTGCTTCTGTTTTGAGAAAATTTGCCTCATGGCTTCAACCTTCACCTGATCTATTATCAGAAGTGGCTAGAAGGAATCATGTTTTAATGTCATCTTCTCACAAGTCAGCAATTTCTGCGATAATAACATATTTGTGAAAGTGGAATGTGACGGCGCCTTAAAGTGTGTTACCAAAAAACCTATTCGGAAGTTGATGGTCTTTCCTTAATAATAATGATAATGTGAAATACATTATCTTCACTATGCCAGTGTAAAAATAACAAAAATATTTGTGTTTTCTACAATTGTTGTTGGCTCTGAACAATAACAAAGCCCCTCTGATGTCTAAAATTGTTGCTTGATGATATTTATTCTGTGGTCATCTCAGTTTGTCGTTCTTGGGCAGGATGCTTTTAAAGCCTTCCTCTTTATTGAGCAGCTGAGTTGTATGTGTTACATGTGAAATTGTTCCTTGGGGTTTTTTTCACATTGCACTTTGCCTTTCTTATTGAAGCGAAGTTTTTTCCTATTGAATTTCATTTTGCAGTTATAGCATTCAGTTAAGGCTACAGCATCTCTGTATTTGTTCAACTGCTTAATGGAATTTTGTGTTTAACTGTGTGGACTCATTTATCCTGCTCAGAAGAATTGTACTTGAAATACATTATCTTAAATGCTCTTATGACATATAAGCATTATTTAATAGACTGCTTTCTGTTTTGTTGGTTGGTTTAGTAGTTTTCCAATTCTGAGTTAGATGATTCATGGAATGTAAGTGTAATTTTCTTTCTTTTTGTTCGTGTTTGTTAAACTCTTCTTCCAGAATCCACAATAGATCATTTAGAAAATTAGTAAAACATTTGTTTCTGAGTTGTGTATTACTTTGTATATAGAACTGAACTTCCGTTCGTTAAACCTTTTCCATTGACTTACATACTTGGTGTTTCTCCTAGCATCCTCTTTAGGTATTCTCTGTGAAGCTTTTGGGACAAAGCTGATTGAACTTAATCTCTGGCCAGATAAATGTTTTGTTCTTTAATTAGACAAATATAGACCAGATTGCTATCAGAACTTGTGATAATTATGGGTATCTTAAATCCATATTTCAAATAATAATTGAAGGTACCTAGTGCTATCAAAGATTGTGTCAAAGTGCATCAATTTCCCAGCACACAAATTGAAATTTAAAAAAGATGACTTGAGATATTTCTGCTCAAAAAATAAGATGTATTTTTATCACCTTAGTGTATCAATCACTATCTAATAGCTCACAAATTGTTGTCTGAGCGCTATGCCTTGTCTTGTTTTCTTCTCCACCATTGCATTAGCAATCAAGGATGAGCTCATCTGTATTATGTGCATCACAGCTCACCCCAATCTGAAGGACTTTCTCTGCTCTCCAATTTCATTTTTGACTGAGGCTACACTTCTTTTTTTGTATGCCATTTGCTACTCAGACTATTTTGCATGTCAAAAATCTCCACTGCAAATAAGTCACATTTATTCTATTTTCAATTTCATTAATGCACACTAGTATCTTTGTGCATACTATTGCATTTGTCCTATCTTCTTAGGAGAATGAAGGATTATCATGACAGGCAGTATATCTGAGCTGCTTAGTTTATATTTAGTCTTTTGATTATTTGGCACATTACGATGTGTTAATTTTTGCACTCATTTGAAAGGTGTAAGCAGATTCACGGGAAGTTTAACCAAATCTGTAGAAATGTGGTTTTACGCTTGTCTGACAGTATACAGCAGATGTTATGGATTTTTTAGCCTGTGCAAATGTCCAGGAGACTTGCAAGGCTCAAAAACTTGCATCAAAACGTTTGTAAAGGGAATGTGATATTGGTGCTTTTGTTGTAGGTTCTTTATACACCATCATTCCAAACTCTAAGAAGGAGTGATAACCAAGCTATAAAGTGCTTCATTGGGATTTTGGGCCCTGATATTCCAAATTTAAACACCAAGAAATCAGTGCTCTTCAAAACCATTTTTTTCAGCCGTTTTAAGGCTCTGTTTGGTATGTCATGATATCCTGTTTGGAACTTTCTTGGGTATGTCACAATATCCTGTTTTCCACATGGGAGCATGTGCTACAGGCCTTCCATCCCCAAAGATAATCATTGTAATGTTGAAAGCAGCAACTAAAAAGTCTCATGAAAACATCTGGGTGTTTTTTTGTTTGTTTGGCTTGGTTTTTTACACAAAGACCAGAACATCTGAGAAAGGCTTGCTACTTCTCTGATAAAAATAAGCTGGAAATTGTGTTTGTTTCTCAGAATTTTTAAATCTACAAGTGTATTTAATATTTCTTCAAGATATTTCAGATACTGTGTTTAGTACTTTGGGAGAAATATGTCTTTCCACATTAAGGCAAATTGAAAAACATTTGGTTCAATTTGGCCTAGTTTTCTAGCATTATGTTATTGAATTTCCTTGAAAGCCAACAATCTAATGACAGATATCACCTGAACTGTAAAAACCTGAAGCTACTCTGGCTGCTGGTAGATGCTCTGAGACATGTAAAACTTTAATCCTTACTGTGGCAGCTGGGTCTGCTTTTATGTTGGTTTGGTTTTTTTCCCTCCATATACCTTAAATTAATCTGATCCTAAACACTCAGAAAATCAAATACTTTACCCTGTGTTTTTCTTAGTCATACAGTTGCTTTAATTTCAGGATTTGTTTATGAATAGGTTATTGTAAGTTATTTATATGGAAGTCACCTGTGTCATTTAAACTCCCAAAACATTGTGTAGTTATTAGAAGTGTCTTGGTAGATACTCTTTAACTTGTGCTTTTAGGGAAAAAAGAACAAAAAAGAGATGAATTTTTGTGTGATTGAAATGATGAAAACCTCATTTAAAACAAATTAAGGAGTATTTTGCTGAACTGATTTATTTCTCTTCAGCAGAACTTAGCTTAACCTTTTATTTCTCTTGCAAGAATGGCTTTGAGTGTAATTTAAACTGTCAAATGACATTTATCAAATGATGGTTTTGCCCTGTAACAGGCAAATGTCTTCCACAAAATTGATTAGCTGCTGACCTCATCCACCCTTTTCAGACCCTTCAAGGTAGATTTCAAAGAGTTGTAAAATAATCACGTCACTTTCAGTTTATACTTCAACACAAGGCTTTTACTGTCCTGGTAGCAATACTGCAGTGTGTTCCACATCTGGGAAGGAGAGGATGTAAATGCCTGCCTATAGCTCTGCCTGTCACCACCGAGCCCATTGTGTTTTAACCTAAACCCCTACTCCTTGCAAAATAGGAACAGCTTTGGAAATGGCTTTTTACAGGATAATAGAATGAATAAGGTTAAGAAACTCTATCTTCTAGATGATTGTGCTTTAGTAATCAGGAAAATGCTGTTCAGTAAGGCCTGCAGGGTGTTCAGTTATCAAGAAGGTGCCAGAAGAATGAAGAATAATAATCTCCTAAAAGTGAAATTTTATACCCCAAACAGTTTTCCTCTGTTGCATGCTTGTTCTGCAGCCTTGTTTTGTAAGAGCAGTCCATTAAAAGCCAATAGGCTTGCTTTTGTTAGCATTAACCTACCAGTAAATGAATTAACTGAGCCTTTGAAGAAGTCTTTAGCCCTATCAGAATGATGACTCCATGTCTGAACAGAAAGTACTGTCTGATATTGTTTTCTGTTCAGAGCTCTGTGCAAATTTCCTTGCTAAAAAAGAAACTGAGATGCAGAAAGTAAACCATGAACATAAAAATCTCAGGACTGCTGGTGGTGTTAAAAGTTCAATTCTATTTTTAGACCTCAATAATTTCTTTATTCCAAAGTCTCTTCCACTCCAACTACTTCCAAAATCCGCATTTAAAAATACACAAACTTGTGAAAAATGCACTTGACTTTCTCTCAGAGTAACAAACCAGTTGTAGCTTGTTTGTCTCAGTGGATCAGACTTGTGTGAATAGGCTTTCAGTTCAGAAAGAGAGTTGGGAGATAAATAAGAGCTGAAGAGAAAGTAGCACTTCCACAACTTCAGCCACATCCAGCATCAGAAGCAGAAATTTTCCTGTGTGTGAAATTGCCAAGAGCCATAACTGCAACTGAGATCTTTAATCAAGCTGTTCAGTGTGAAAACACCTCATCCCTCCATAGGTTCAGCTAGCGAATCTGTCTGCCTGATATGTTAAATTAAGAGGAAACAGTATCTATGCTGCATATTAAAACTGAGATATTAAATACAAGAAACTATGTACAGAATGAAGTCTTTAAATAGGAAGAGAGTTTTGAAAGGAGCCACTAGGCTTTGCTAAGTAGTGTGAATGTCATTTGTGATGTGCTTGGAGTGAAATTTTTTTGGACATTGGTGTTCATGGTTTCTCTGATTTTTGTAATTTGTTCTTTTGGTTTGGTTTTGTTGTTTGGTTTTTATGAGTAATACCAGCTGTAATGTGTTACACATGTTTCTTGCTGCAGCATCATAGTGATAGTCATCAGCATGTATCTGTTGGAGAACAGGACCATTGTTCTGGCACCTCTAGCTAGACATGCAATATATGCCGTGAATTGCCTTTATTATATGCTGCTTAAATATCTCATTGTCTCCTTTGCATACAAGCAATTTATTGCTGCTTATGTTCTGACAGAATGAAAACTAATGTTTAATTATGCATTGCCCTAGTAATGTGGTGTTTAGGGTGAATGTATCTGAATTAAATAAGGGCCATTAATAATGCCTAACCATTTATGATATATTCATTGCTTGATTTCAAATCATATAAATTAGAGAAGCTTATTTGAAATGTCACCAATGTAAAATGGCTTTGTGGGAACACCTCTCTGTGTGCTAATTTCAGAATCATTACCAGCTGAGCCTTACTGTTTATTCAATGTCCAGTAGGCTTTTATTATTCCCTTATTTGCAGCTTAATTACAACCTCTGTTTTCCTGACAGTGTGAATTCAATCCTAAACCTGCAGGAGCAAAATGAGTTGCAATCAGTTGGTTTTTGCCTGAAAGCCTCCTTTCGCTTTGGGCCCCTCCCACCTGCCATGACCCAGCCATAGCTCTGAGCAGATCCCTGCAGCCACAGTGTTTATACCATGTGTTTCAAGGAGCAATGCTAATCCACAGCTTTTAAAATAGTTCTTTCTTATGGCTGATAAAGTGTAAGCATCTCAAACACCTGGGTTTATACCCATATCACAGGGATATTTGGATGAATTACTTAAAGGGATGATTGTGGATCTCTTTAGTATGTTGTGTGCATGAATTTACAAATTGTATTAATAGACATGATGTATTTATACCTAATATGCATGGTTACTGTGCAACTGAAATCTTAGTTGTTCATATTTTAAATATTCCATTTTCTAAGGCTATTATATGGGATTTAAACTCCTCAAAAATATCATAAGCATTGTCTGTTTCAAGTAACAGGACAAACTGCAGCAAAGTTTTGCATTGACAGCAACAAATAAGGGCAGTTAAAAGATGTAGGTTGCAGGACTAAAAGAACTTTATTTCTCTGTATGATGCACATGCATTTGTTATATAGAAATGCTATAAATGTGGGCTCTCTTAGAAGTAATTGTAATTAAATGAATGTCTGATCTCGAGTCCTCAGCAACAAGTCAGTTCTCTGTCCAGTGAGCTCTTTCTGCTTCATTTACGCATCATGATTATCTCTTAGGGGAAATTCTTTCTTGCTTATAATTTTGTTACATTCAGTAGCAGTCCTTAGAGGAAAATGGATGTTTCTTGTTTCTTGAGTAATTATTACAGTTACTGTAATTGGGAAATGACTGAACTTTCATCCTCAGTCACATTTAATTTGCTCTTGTGAAGAAAGCCGGCTGTATTTAATGGGTAATGTGAAGAGATGCACACAATACTTGGCAAATACTTAGTCTTGTCATGCTTGACTTTAAAACAGAGAAAAGAAGCAAAATTTTAATCCAGGATGAATTGGAAGACTCAAAATGTCTTCTTTGTGCTTCATATTTAGTGTCTTTCGAATGTGACTGTTTCTTTACATGGTGATGGCAAAGCAGAGAACTGATCCCTCTGACCTTTCCCTTTCCTTTTAACTTTCCAAGAGCTGTTTGTGGGGGAGTTTGGATATTGTTTCTTCCCCCTCCCCCCACAATGTGGTTCCAGTTTCCACCAAGATCTAATGACATGGGTATTCCTTTCTGTCTTGTGTGCACTTTCCAATCTGGCCTCATCAAATCTATCCAAAAAATGTATTATTGCACAGAGATCCAGACCTTACACTTGAAAGGTTTAAATTAATTAATGGCCTGGGACATACATTATTCAGCTGGTGTGCTATATCAAAGGTCATTTGTACTCTGTGTTCATCACTTGCTTTTTTTGTTTTCCTATCTGCTAGAGAGGAATTCCCTAAATATTAGAGAAATTATTTTTGCATACATCCAAGTTGAATGAATCTAAAAATAAATTTACAAATAAATACCCTTCTGTTCATCTGCATTTTTTTTTTTTTTTTTTGCCTGGTTTAGGGTTGAGGAAAATGTACTTTCACGTCTGGTAGGGAACTTCCTAGAAGTGTTTTTGGAATTTCTGCTTAGAATAAAAGGATCGCTGAAGTATGCACATATGAGCACATTTGGCTCTGTTATTCTGCTATGTAGGTGACATTTGTAAGGCCTACAAGTAAAACTATACTATTATAGTACGTATATAAATATTTGCAGCACAAAAGCAAATCTGTAGATGTAGAGAAACTTTACATCAGCAAAGTAAGAAAGCAAATGCATGTGAAAATTTGAATAATGCAATTTTGAAAATTTAAAATCCAAATTTACAAACAAACTTGATGTTATTGTAGGTAATGGAGGATGTTCTTTATATCACTTTTGCCTAGAATGTACTTGTGTGTAGGTCTCTTACTCCTCTTAAAAGCATGGAATTTGTTATATGGTCTGGCAATATAAAAGATAGGTAACACTGTATAAGCAAATCTGAAGTTCCGTATCTCTGCATAGTATCTGCTTGTCCCTAGTTTTATTTGTACAACAGCTACACTAGTTCTGCGGGCTCATGAACCTGCCCTGTGGATTCAGAGTGAGATTGATATGTGGTGATAGCAACTGTACTAAAGAGCATGTATGTTAGATGTAGTGATTTTCAGTCAACATTTGGTTATTTCATGTCATTTTTAATGAGGTGTCAGCATGATTTATTAGGTTCATACAGCTGGGTTTTCAAAAATTTACTGGAGTTTCTTCTTTCACTCCCTTTGGAGGGAGGAAAGAACATTCTCCCTACAACTCCAGGGAGCAGAGCACATTCAGCCCATCCCAAACATCTATTTCCTTTCTCCGCTCTGCTATATAACTGCTGTGCCTCTGTCTAGAGCTTACCAAAGAAGAACTCCGTAAATTCAACAGATTTTATCAGGTTTTGTGTGAGCTGCAAGGGTCTGAATAATAAAAATGAGATATGTCAGGGATAATTACTGAGACTTGAAAGTACTGAAAAGTGATGAGACCACCTGGCCTGCCTGCTTGCATTGGTTTCTTTCCTCTGTTTAAGAGCTAAAAGGCTTCTCGCTGTTTACTTGTTTTGTTTAACTTCGGTTCTGCAAAAGGTCATACTCGCACTGAGTGCAAGTCCCCTTTTATAACCCATAGCTGCTTCAGTGAAGGTTTCTCCAAAAGCCTCTCTTCGGCAGGGTAGCATTTACAGGCAACTAACAGCTTCCCAGTTGGAAGCAGTGTTGGATAAGCAGTGCTGAGAGCAAAAGAGCACCCTTGTGTTGCTGTATCCACCCTTAGTGTGCATTTGTATTCATATGGAGTGGGTTTTCGCTCTAAACCCTGTAGAAAACTGCTGAAGCAAAATGTGCTCTGCATGAGCAAACAGACTTGACCGGGTAAATTGAGGTGCGTGACCAGGGTGCAGACCAATAAGAACATAGGTAAAATGTATGTCATGGGTGTTTGGTGACTGTTGTTGTAATGAGCATCTCATTCATGCTTCGAAAGCACCATTGTAAGCTAACAATACTCTGTCTTATGTTTATCAAGTTTTAGTTAAAGTTTACTAAAGTAAGGGTAAATTGATACATGCAATGATAAAAATACGCCTACAGAGTAGGTAATGGTAAAGCTTTCTACGATTTCTATGAGGTGTGCTCAGAAGTGGATTTCAAATATATATGAAAAAAGCAAATCTTGAAGACTTTGTCTCAAAGGTAGAAAGAACAGATGGTCCCCACAAATGTAACAAAATAAGGGAAAACCTTGGAACTTGTGCATCTGTTTTTAAGTAAAAATTTAGCTATTTAGTTTGCCTGACTTGAACAATCAAAAAGATGCTTACAGAAACTTGCCTGAGTTCTGTACTAGTGTGAGAAAAAAACCTCTATTTATTGAGCCCAAAGTTTGTGCATTCATGCGTAAGCAAGATTTCACTTGATTTTCTATAGAGTTCAAGACACAAACATGTAAGACTCCTTTGTAGGCTGCAAAGGTGTATAGTCATTTGAAATACAGAATTTGGATTATTTTTTGAAAGCATAGCTCAATTGAGGAAACAAGAACGATGTGTTGGTATTAAAGACCATTCTGCTGGCATCCTCATTGACCTTCCATGAAAAGTACGCACCAGTTATGCTTTAAAGCACTTCCCCTCTCTCCCTCCACCCCCCCTCCAGAAACTAGTGTAAATATGGAATGCTGTTACTTCTTTTCCAAAGTCTGATCACATTTAATCTGTTTTTACGTTCTTTTACTTACATTCACTCTTAGGTCATACACGCAAGAATTAGTAGACTAAGTAACATTAAGACACATGCAGCATTTTTGCAAAGACATAAGCATCTAAATATATTCTGTTTTCTGTAGATCAATGAACTGAGCCATGTTCAAATCCCTGTTATGTTGATGCCAGATGATTTCAAAGCCTACTCAAAGATAAAGGTGGACAATCACCTTTTCAACAAGTAAGTACAAGTAACAGTTCCTTGTAGAAGTAGATAGTGACAGTGATATTTATGGAGTACTATGAACTCTGTTATTTTTCAATTCATGGGACTGAAGTTTTTATGATTAACTTAATCCTGTGATAAACATAACCATCTGTGCTGTTCTGAAAAGCAACAGCAAGGGCTGCTGGGTAGTATTTTTCTGCCATATGGTTTATTATTGCCTTATGAGTATCTTATATATTGAAGGTGATCCTTTCTTGGTGTGTTTATGGCTGATGCAAGCATTTATTTGGGTATTTTTCAAAACAAATTCATATGCATGTACTTTTTATTAAATTAAATGTTTGGACACAAATGAGAATTTAAAGCATATAACAAAGCTGAGTAATGTTCAGCTTTTCATAATCCATTATATATAATCATATCAATCTTATAGAAGCACCCAAAGTATTAAGATCATTTCATGAAATATCTGTCTCTTAAAAGTAAAATGTTCCATGAATAGTATGTACAGACATATTAAACTGATACTGCTTGTTTGTGTATAACCTGATTTTTATTTAAGAATATATTTGCAAAAAGAAAGAATTCTGCTACTTTGGATCTTCAGGATTGTGGCGAGGGTCAAAATAACTTATCACGTATAAGTCTGAAATCAACACAAGGGTAATTAAAATTAGCCCTGTACTGAATGAGTCAAATTGTCTTGAAGCTTTGGCACCATCAGTGCTTTTTGGTGTTACAGATGGTATAGTAATTCTTACATGATCCAATCTAAGATTTCACCTTTGGAGTAATTTTAGAGCAATGGTAAAGCATTCTTGTCTGCTTTTGAGTCCAGGTTCCAAAGTTACCAAAATATACTTTGTATTTATTTCATTCAGTTATGTTGTGCCTTGTTGGAGACAAATACTTACAAATTTGTTAAACATTGTAAAGAAAAAGAAGAGAACATGGTGAGACTAAATCTCATTTAAAAAAAAGAAAAGATTAGAGGAAAGATTGTAAATCTCCTTATCCTCTGTTTTGCATGAACAGTATTGAGACAGGATATTTTAACAGTTATTTACTACATATGCAAGTGAATGAAGTTGATGTGGTTTTATATTCTTTCAGGGAAAACATGCCAAGTCATTTCAAATTTAAGGAATATTGTCCAATGGTTTTCCGTAATCTAAGAGAGAGGTTTGGAATTGACGATCAGGACTTTCAGGTAAGTTTGCTTTCAAAAGATCTAAACTGATGGTATATGCAAATTTTGAAGGTTATTAATTCCACAGTTGTGAGCAAGCAGGCCAATGTGCTGAAATAAAGTTATTTTTATGTAAATTGAAGGAAAACTTAAAAAAATACATAGATTATCTTCTTTCTATTCCTTCCCCTGCCTGCATGCAGAATGTTTCTTGTTTGACTCATTGCCTGTCCTAGCTGTCTTCTGGTTCCTATCCTTCTGCTATCCTTAGGGCTCCGTATTTTGTGTTAGAGAACCTCCAAGTCATAAGCCATGTTATTAAAACTGGGGGGTGATTTCTTTTGCAATAGGAAGAAAAAAAATGCCTGGACACTACTGACAAGAGATGCTATGTTCAGCTGGGTCATTTAGATAACAGTTGCTTCAGTTGTGTGTCTAAGTGAGACATCATTCCTGAAACAACCATAGTCTTTTTTTTTTTCCCCTTCATGTTCTCTTTGTTTAGGAAGGCTTGACCTGTGGCCTGACAACTTCCTACTGCTTCATCATGCCTCCTTTTCCCATTGTTAAGAGGATCTGGAAACAAACTGCTTGCATAGAGCAGATACAGCAAAACAAGAAATTGCTCTAGATTTGGCAAGGTTGTGCCTTGCAGCCAGAGCTTCTTTCTGTCTTTGCAAGAGAAAGTTCTTGAACTGATTCAGTCTGATTTGCAATCAAAAACTCACTAACAGTTCTCTTCCATTAGTTGCTCCTAACGCATACTGTTTCAGTCACAAGGGTAATTTCCTTCTGCAGTCTCTCTGCAAGATGTCCTGTCCTAAAGAGCACTTGCTGTGTAACCCAGCACCACTTCCTGTTGTGCTCTTTTTGCTCTTCTAAAGTATTTTGATGTGGGTTGCAGTTGTATTTGTAGCCTGCCACTAAGATAAGTGAAGATATTTAATAAATGGTTTCAAATAGCTAAATTGTACAAAATGGATTTATATAGTAACACTCCCATTCTTGCTACATAGAGCAGAGTGAATACTGAAGCCAGAAGCTACTTTTTAAGTCCTTCAACTATCCTTTTTATCAATTTTCTCTCAGTATCAAGCAATGTGTTAAAAATACATGGATGGGTTAAAATGTGCTTGCAGGAGTGTAGATGGAGATTAGGTTATGGATCTTAGTATATGGTCACTGTAACTTTGAGACCTTTTGTCAGTAGGTGGTGAAGAGGGTTCGGTTGGTTTCTGTTGGTAGAGCTGTTGTGATCCTACTGTATGATTTTTCATTATCCTGTTTACTGAAGAGCTGTTAAAGAGGAAATACACCAAGTCTTAGGCCAACAGTTAAAACAGATTACATTGCTGGTTCGCCTTTCCTGGTGTTCAAAGAGGATCCTAATGTTTGGGAAGGTATTTGATCCCTTTAGCTGAATATTTTCTTTTTCTTGTCAAAGGATCAGTGTGCCAAAGAAGAAGGATATGTGATTGTTTCTGAACTTAAAATTATGGTGTCAGCTCCTGCTTGCTATGTTTTTAGAAGATGGGGTGATGACATTCCTAGGCAATTGAAGTTATATTTCAGTAAATACTTATTAGAAGAGTTAAGATGCTGTCATTAGTTAAAACTAGCAAACAGCATAATGATTGGATGTAAGGAAGAAGGTTTTTACTGTAAGGGTGGTGAGGCACTGGAATGTGTTGCCCAGGGAAGTCGTGAATGCTCCATTCCTGGTGGTTTTCAAGGCCGGGTTGGACAGAGCCTTGGGTGACATGGTTTAGTGTGAGGTGCCCCTGCCCATGGCAGGGGGTCGGAGCTAGATGATGTTAAGGTCCTTTCCAACCCTAACTGTTCTATAATCAAAAGTGCTGCATCCCACAGCACTGTGAAATATTTCTATCTGTTCCCCTGTTCTACAACAAAAAATCCTGTTGTAACTATATTACACTGCTGTTCGGTTTTAGTAATGAGAACAATGAAAAAACAGTGTTAAAGGATTGTCAGTAGATAAAATGTCCCTATTTTCAGATTAAACACAAAATTACTTGTTTGTAACTCTGTTTTGTTCTGTTGAGGGTTTTTTAACAATGTAACCAACAACAACTCAGAAGAATTAAAACGTAACCACATCCTGTTTTTTTTTGATGCAACAAAATTATGTCTTGGAAAAAAATTCTTCAATGCTATTTTGTATTTAAAGTATATTTAGTGAAAAACAGAAGATACTTAATTTTGACCCAAGGGAAGGCAGTGTCTGCATTTGCTATCCTTTTTTCCTCAACCCAAATAACTTATCACTCTGCATTCTTATTCTACTCAACTATACTGATATTATCTTTTTTAAAAAAGATCAAAGTAGTAATGTATTTTGAACACACGTTCAAAATTAAATTAATTCTAAAGTAACACACACAATGAAAATTTAAGTCACTCCATGTGTAAGACAGAGCTTATCCCTACAAAAAGTAGAAGTTGCTTTCTTTTTAACGTTACATTTTCTGTGATTTAAAAAGGAAATCCAGGTTGAGAAAGGGAGACTCACTGTGTATACTTTTTTTTTTTCCAGATAATCATTATCTTCCAGAAAGTTATTCCAATGAATGCAGGTTAAAATGATTGTCTTGCATTCAAAGCCAAACATGAATTGCAAAAAGCCTATGCAATATTGAAATGAAGGGATGCTTATGGAGTAGACAGAAATAACGTTCTCTGGATAGTTTTTCTTACCTAACAACTTTCAGGAAGGGGATCCTGATCAATTGTGAACAATGTCAGTCCCATCATTGAGCAAGATAGAGTTGGTTTAGGTAAATAAACCCAATTACCTTGTTCATTAGTCAGACAGATCAGTTTAAAGCAGGAAGAACATTCACTTTAAATGTTTTTGTTTTCAGAATGTTCTGTAGATATCCTTGATGAATTGTTCCAGAGGTCAGATAGTGCTTCCTCATAAGGAAAAACTGAAAAAAAACCTTACTTTATCAGAAGAATTTGGTATCATACACCTGAATTACTGGGCTATACTCATTTTACATTTTGACATTGTGTTACTCACTTTGTGCAGTAATTTTGTGGGCTGCTTAACATGTACGCTTTGCTCACACTAGGGATGGTTAATACAAGAATCTTCTCTTACAGAGCTCTCTTCTTATCCCTGAAAAGAGATTTAAATCTTATGAGTAAAGGGTTTTTTTTCTACATAGTCTATCTTTAGTCAGAGGAATTGCTTAAATTGTGTATGGTTTGTGCTTTACAAGAAGCCATTTCTAGTAAGTAGCTCCCACATCTGTCTGTCTTTCATAGCTCATTGGGCATATCTGAAAGACATTTTGATTAGCACTGAAGTAGAATTAAAATTTCATGGAGGTAGATGTGTGGTTGCCAATACTGAGTGGGGGTTTCTGCTTTATTATGGATATCGATGTGGAAAATGTAGTATGAAGTTAAACCATAAGTTTTATTTGACGATTGCCTGTAAAAACTTGTTATGACAAGTCTTCAGTCTAGGTTAAGAAACTTTGTTCTTATGTCAAAATAATCTTTTATTAGGCTCCCATCTGTCTTGTTTATCACATGTTACTACGGTATTTATTGCATCAAATTAAGAAATGGTCTGGCTTTTTTTTCTCAGAAAGGGGAACACAAGTGGTGTTTAGTCAATGTGAATAAAAATTGCATTTGAATAATGACAAAAATTTTGAACCATTTTAACCAGTTAGATCATTATTTTGCTTAGTGCCATTGGGAGTTACAAGTACATGTGGATCTGAGATTGAGGGTACTTTTTTAAAGTAATGCTACAAGCCAGAACATTAAATAATGACAGATTTTGCCTTGATAGGGTAAATTATCTTGATCTAGTACTTGTTACGTGTCATTTTATTTCATTGAAAAAGAATCCCTAACTCTGAAGATCCTCCTAACGTAGGTAGGGAAATACTTGAGAGCATTAACTGTTCCTAAAAGAAAAGAAAAATATTGATTAGAAAGCAGGTGTTGTCGATTAAATCCCTCACTACAATCCCAAATTGATTTTTAGTTCCTGCATTCCCTCCCAGCTTTTGATGTCAGTTTTGCAAAGGTTATTTTACAGAAAGGCCTCTTTTTTTCCAAAATGCGTGGGGTAGCTGCTGTAAGTTTGGAGTTTCTTTTAAACTCTGTTGACATAATTTCTTATCTTACAAAATCCAAGAGTACGATTCTGTCAAAAGACTTATAAGACTAGCTTTTGACAACTGCAAAATTGAGAGGTGAACAAGCAAGCAGCTAGCTTAACCATCCCCCCAAAAGCCTCTAGAAAAATAGGATCTGTCACTGTTACAAATGCTTCTGCTGCTATTGCTATGGAAAGGGGAACTTACTTTACTATGCTCCAGCACATCTGTTCTTACTTATAATTATTGCTGAATCCTACATCTGGATTTTGCTAGGCGAAAGAGAGACTGGGTTCTTGCTCAATAAAATGCAGTTTTATTTAAGAGGGCACCAGTGTCCCAGTGTACATAATGAGCTTTATACTGGGGGTGGGGGTGATCACAACTGATTTCCCTTAAAGTTTTAGTACTTAGAGTAAAAAGAGATATGCTCAGATCTGACTATAGGAGCAGCCAGTGGAGGTTCTCTGTGCAGGACAAAGAACTTTTAGTAGATGGTCTGTGTTCTTTTTAACTTAGAGGTGCTTATTATTTCTCTATGTGCATTTTTCCATAGGAAAAAAATGAATCTAAAAAGAAAATTGAGAAGTCCTCCTCTTAAGCAATTTACCTAATAGCAAATTGTATGAACTCTTATCTCTTACTTTAATATGGATGTCTCCTTACATTTCAATATCTATTGCAACTTTCTATTCAGAAGGATTTGTAGTCCAAACTCTAGTATAGCATCAGGAAAACAATGTAAATTCTAGGTTCTTTTTTCAGGAGTCAGCCTTAAATATAATTTTCTCTTTAAGTATCTAAACTTCACATCACCAAAATTCTTGTCAGTCTATGAACATTTTTGCTTGCTTTAGGTGACTTTTCCAGTCCTAATGGTAACATACTAAGAGCTTAAAAACTATTTCACAGTCTAAGATATGTTTCTTCAGACAAACAAATACTAATTGGAGCTCTTTGCTGGTGTTTCTGTAATTAAATTTATACCTCCATTTATTGGCCCTTTGGGAAGGAATGAGCCACCTCTAGCATCAAACTGCAGGCAGCAAGGTCAGCAAGAAATATGTCAGCAACAACTATCTTAGGAGTTGGTTCTTGTTCCTATGACATGATCCTTTTGTTAAATGTTTAATAACATGTATTTAAAGTCCTGGAAGCAAGAACTGTCTTGAAAAGAAGATTCCTGTGCAGGCCATTTAAGTATGGTAAGCCTGAGAATGGATGAAAAGTTATTGAGCTCATCTGTCAGGTGAGGTTTTGAGGTTCTTGTAGCAGAGTGTACACTTTGTGGATCCCAGATGGACATTGGCACCAGGATATTCAGAACTGCTGACATCTTATTTGACATGGGCATAGGCATAGGCAATAGTGGTAGTAAGGTATTGAGCCAGCTGTACTTACAAAACCTGTTGCATCTGTAGTCTCTCCAGCATGTGAAGAATGAAGTTTGCAATCTGAATATACATTCTAGGATTTGGTGCCTTACGTGTGAGTGCAGGTAAGAATGTAGCGACTGTGGGATTTATCCTTAGAATGTATGGCAGTGGGAATTTTAACCTCCAGCTTCTCTTAGTTTTCCCCAGAGAAAACACTTAGCTTGCCTTTTTTAGCAGTTCCTTGTCTAACCTATCATTCACAATTGGGTATTCAAACTAGAAAAAAGTAATTCAGTATGTGCTGTCAGTGTTAAAAAAAATGAGCTACTGAGTGCTCCCTGAGCTCTTATGGAGATAGCCATGGAAAGTGAGGCATTCTATCCAAGCTTTACATGGCTGAAGGGGAAAAGCTTCCAGAAAAAGAGCCCTAACTCTTTCTAGAGCAGGTGCATGCATTAAGCTAACAGCTTCAAATCCAGACCTGCAGTTTCCATAGGATAACTTGAGTTAGGAAAGAATCACATTTTATTCATTAAACTTCCATCTGACCAAGTCAAGTAATCCATGGCCTTTCTCCTGGTAGAATAGCTCAGTGTAAAAAATAAAAAGTTGGTGGTTTACCTTTCTCTTTCAAAGTTTTTCATGACTTTCACCACAGTAATCACTCCTGGAATACAATCTGCTTATAAATGTTTGTTGGTATTCACAGTGTGCACATCCACTTCTTAATGCGATTGTGGAAGGGATTTGATGTTTGGCTAGTGCACCATAGGACCAGCAGTATCCTGTTTTGTCTTTTGGAGGTCCCATGTCATTCAACATAGGTCTTTTGAGAGCTCTGCTTTCGAGATGAGAAGAAATCATGCAGTACTGTCCATACAGCTGCCAAAGGCAAGCAAAGGGGACTCATACTATTGAATGTTTTTAGTATACGTTACCAGTCAGGTATGCTTTGCCATGTGCTAGGCTTCTTAATAATGTGTCAGTGTCAGGAATCGGTGTGTCTGATCATCTTTTCTCATCATGTTTCCTTATCAGTATTGCCAGGCATAAACCTCCTCAATGGCAATGGTAGAGTGCATGGTGCTAGGATACAAAGTAAACCCAAAAGTCTTCCCTATCCATCCTCATATGACAAAACCAAACATCTCTGGGTTTGGTGCTTCTGTGTTACATTAAAACAGTATCACTTTGCCTTTCTCCTCTTTAGAAATCACTGACAAAACACTGTCCTTAACAGCATTCCAGAAGTAGGCTGCTTATTTCAAATTACAGAAGAAGTTGGAGCCTTTATGTCCAGTTGTATGACAGTGTGTCTCTCTGATATGCTTGTTAGCCAGTAACCGAAGTCTTATTCATCTATATCAATGATTCCTGAGGTTTTGTAGAAAGAAAAAAAAGGCTGGGAGGAGCTGCAAGCCTGTCTTCATGAGAAGCTGTACATGGATCAGGCAGCACCACTGTAACTGCTGTCACAGAAGAACAGCCAGACTGTGTGTATGTAATTGTCTTAACAGCGATGAACCACTGCCAGGCTTTTCCACTGACCTATGATTTCAGTCATCACAGAGCATCATCTGTGCACTTGTTTTTGCCTATTCATTCATGCAAAGCTGCCCAGAGGCTCTCTTAAATAGCCTGGGATGTGATCTGATTTGTCTTTGGGGTACGCTGAGCTTGTGAAGCTCATTTTGGCTTTCCACGACTTTCGGATGAGATCACAGTACCAGAAATCATTGTTTGCCTTTGTCCAGACATCGCAAAATGGGAAAGATTTAAATCAATGAGAAGCTGTTAAGCCAGTCAGTTTGAAAGATTACTGTTCTTCTAAAGCTCTCCGTGCTTTGTCACCAGAATTTTCCTATTGCCCTTTTTCGCTTTTTTAGGAAAAGCTCTGACTCAATGACAATTTTTATTAGGCTTCTTTTCTAGATCAGTTGCATGAAGTATTTGTATTACATCCAACACACAGTTCACATGTTCAGAGTTTCTAAAATATAATCTTGTCTTCTAAAGTAGCAGTTAGAAAACAATGACATTTACATTAGATGTGTAAGAGATTAGAATGAGCTAATTAAATTGACCTTTAAATCTCTCCACCCTCTTGGAGGCTGTGGCTAATCCTTGGCTTCCCACTGTGGAGATAAGTATCCTTGCTGTGCGCATTTTAAGCAAAGTGGGCAGAGGAGGAAGAGCCTCACCAGCAGATTGTCTTTGAAGAAGAGGGCAATACTTTGCCACTGATAAATATAGCTTGCAATTATGGAGAGGGTGGGGGGACAAGTTTTACCTGTTACTGTGGTGGCTCTGTTCCCTGTGTTTTCTTCACAAAAAATGGTTTTGGTTTAAAAAAATAGCTCCAAACAACTTACTGCTCTTTGAAAAGTCTCTCTGGAAAACAGTTTACTTTCTGATGTTTAGTGTTGGTATAACTAGCATTATCAATAATATCATTATTGTTAGTTAATTGCAGCTGGCTGCTATTTCTATTGACCATGTGCAAGTTATAAAAAGAGGTTTCCAGACTTCCAATAGACTTCCAAAGGATAAAGCATTAGGTGGTTATTGTAGCTGGCTTCCAAGGACTCTTGAGGATGCCTCTTAGAAAGTAGTTGGTTTGATATTTTGTGACTTCGATTTTTAAAATGTCAGTTATTGTGGGGCTTTATAATAAAATGTAAATAATAGATGATTAAATTACAACAATCAAAATTTATTTGTCAATGAGCAATTGACATTTCTTGTAGTAAAAACTTGCAGATGATGTAAAATCTGTCCAAATGGCAAAGTCAGAAGACAGCAAAGATTTTGTACAAAAAAATACTTTATCTGGCATTATGAGCTTGTATAAATTTGATACCTTTTAATACCTCCTGTATGAAGATAGGATGAGAAAGTTAGGGCTGTTCAGCCTGGAGAAGAGAAGGCTGTGTGGAGACCTCATAGCAGCCTTCCAGTATCTGAAGAGGGCCTATAGGGATGCTGGGGAGGGTCTCTTCATTAGGGACTGTAGTGATAGGACAAGGGGTAACGGGTTCAAACTT